>QWTY01001102.1:0-22748 GCA_008033365.1 Pseudorectes ferrugineus
TCTGCATTGATTTGAATCACACAGTCAAAGCCAGCTTGCCATGAGGCAATTTTATGAAGCCTTCCAAAGCACTTATTTTTGCTTCTAAGAGAGAATATTTAGGTAAATCTTTGGTATTTCTGAAGATTGCTTTTTTTCTTGGTGGTTTATTCAAATACAGTGGTTTTGCATACTCAAATTTCCTTCTGGTCACTGTAGTGCTAATTCCCATTCCAAAGCACCGACAAATATGATTTTTGTTAGTGCAGGGTGTGCTGAAGAAAGCATTTTCATAGTGCAAGATTTCATTACAAGAATCCGGAAAAGTTAAAGCCTTTCTATTGTTTTCGAAGTAAGCAGAAGATGGATCACCACTGGGTTCCTCAGGTTCCAGGAACAAGCTTCCCTGCCAGAGGTTACTTATCCGGTATTTAGCATCCTATCACTCTCCTTAAGTAGGGCTACTGCAAAATTCCTCATCTAGATTAATACATTACATGTAATTACTTATCATTCTGGAGTTCTGCATCATAAACTGCTCACTTTAAGATGTCTGAGATGATATATAAAAATTTTTATTCCAGAGTTCTAAGTAACATCTCCAGCCACTAAACTGGAGTGTAATTTTAACCCTTACGTTTCTTTAAGTCTGATAATTCCCTTAGTGTCCTTCTACACTGGTCACATGCCTTCTCTGAGTCCAATGCTGCTTTGTAAGCATACACATTGTTGAATTTTGACCAGCAACAGATCACAGGCTTGACCAAATGGCTGCATGAACATGCCTTGATATTATAAATATAATTTCTGTATTTCAGTCTTTACATTCTTTACTCTTTGGCATCAGACAAAAAGAGGACAGAAGCAGTAAAAATGAGATGTAGATGTTTCTTTGAATATTCTTTGTCTCCAAACACCTGCAGAAAGACCCAGAGCAGCCCACCTAGGGCGATACAGCAACAGCTGGATTGGTGCAGAAGCTCTTGCAGGTGCTTGGGAATGGTGTTTGAAGTTGTTCAGGAATGTGCCATGTGTGCAATCTGCCTGACAGACGCTCAGCTGCCAGCTGTGCCTAACGAGACACTAACGAGGGTAAGGCAGGGAGAGGAGCAAAAACACAAACATGAGACAGACCCTGTGTACCACCGTTCGTGTACCCTCGCCCTGGCACCTCGTGCCACTGCTTGGTCTCACCTGGGAGCCACTGCACGAGCCAGCGCTGCAACTTCCTGACAGTTCAGGGTTTTGTGCTGCACTGCCCAACCCTCCTGCATGAGTGGTGTGTCACAGGCCTGGGGGCAGACATGGCAGGATGGAATATGTCCTTCTCCGAGCGGCTGCAGGGTGCAGGTGTCCCCCAGGCAGTTACCTGCTCCTTGGTCCCAGCCACAGGGACAATGCTTCAAGTGGAAGTCTGCAAACGGCTGGAGAGAATCCAGGGAAATCTCTGTAAATGCTCTGCCATTTTAGGTACAGATGGAGCTTTTGTTAATGCCTTGGGGCTGAATGATGGGGGCTGTGAAGATCTGCCCTTTGTTTGCTGACAGAGCTCTGAAACATTTGGATAAGCATAGAGATTACTTTTATCAAGCTGAAAAGTCCAGGGCTGTGTAATATGTTCGTACTCCTGAGACTGAGGAATTATCTGACACTTTAGAAGGGAAGAAATCATGTAGTCAGGACAGTGCGAATGTTGTGCTGGAGACTTACATTTAAATGCGTGCAACAGTGATAAAATAGGGAAGTCTGTGTAAGGAATACAAAAATTGTGTGTCTGTAGTCTCTATGTAAAAAATGAAAAAGGGTTTCCAGCTTACCTGTGGCCAGAGAGAGTTGCACCTGAAAACCACTGTGCCCCTGTTTGCCTTCTACAGAGAACTGTGACACTTGACCTTGGAACCATAATGTTCCCAACCTCTATGTTTATCAAACATATGCCAGCAGGCCACAATACGAAATTGTAAAGTCTGGCATGAAAACTTTGTCTGACCACACCGTTGGGAATCTCTGTAGCACAAATAACACCTCACTACTTGGTTCTGCAGTTCCCTGTGCCTGTAAATTACAGATAGCAGCAACACAAGAAGACAAGTATTGCGTGTGTTACTTGGCCTTAAACTGAAGAGAGGCTGGGCAGCTCTGTGGGGCACGGCAGCGGCGCATGGAAGCTCAATCCCCACGTGGGTTAGAGTGGGTGCTGCGTGTTCCCGCCGAGGTCAAGGAGCTGGCCAGGCTGTGGATCAGGCCAGGTTTCTGTGGTGGCTGCCACAGCCACTGTGGTGGGATTTTCTCCTCCTATGAAGTTTATTTGCTGCCCCTTTCCATCTCAGGAGGAAATCTTCTTCCTGACTGAAGGTCTAGTGGAAGGCTTCAATGCGCCTCTGGACATTAGAGTAAATATTTCACAAAGATTTTTGAGGAGAATGATATATATTTTTGTTCAAAAGCGTTTTGACTGCATGTTTTTCAATAAAGAATAATTGAGACATTTTAAGTTTTAATCACAGAAGTTGGGCTTCTGCCAAATGATTTGTTATTAATTACCTGTAGGCCTGGGGGATTCAAGTAAAGCACTGGAATAATGTCACATGTGAGAGAACAGATCATGCAGCTGAGAGAATGAGAATTAGGCCATTGCAGCATGCAAAATACATCAACATAGAATCATAGAGTCACTGAGGTTGGAAAAGACCTCCAAAATCATTGAGTCCAACCATTAACCTAACACAGACAGGTCCACCACCAAACTGTGTCCCTAAGCACCACATCTCCATGTTTTTTGAACACTTCCAAAGATGATGATTCCACTACTTCCTTGGGCAGCCTGTACCAGGGCCTGACCACTCTTTCAGCACTCCTCTGGTGTAACTCGAGGCCGTTTCCTCTTTTCATGTCAATTATTACCTGGGAGAAGAGACTGACCCTCACCTCATGTTCCCCAATGTATAATCCCCGCTTTGAGCAAGAGTTTAGACAAGGTGATTGTCACAGGTCCTTCCAAACTTTGTTAGGGCTGAGCAGCAATCAGTAGCTGTGAAATGGAGAAACAAAATTTTATTATTTATTTCCTTTAGATAAATTGGTTTTATTTAATATTCAATATTTTCATTTAATGTCTATATATGTACCTACTGAGAAGCCCATGCACCTCTGCTTCCTGTTTTTCTTTACCGATGCAAAGTGTACAAACCAAGGTGGGACATACTTCTAATTTCTCTGCTGTTTAGCAGCTTCCACCGTGTCTCTCACTTCATCCTCTGATCTCCTGTTGGAGACATAGGGACTAATACCTTCCCATCCATGTTCCCACTCATAAGAATAAAGGCCATGTGTGTATTTGTTATGAATATCTACAGTACTCCGTAGCATTTGAGAGAGGAAGGCTGAAGATGACCTGTTTGTTAGCAAAGCTGCTGCTTGTGATTCACATGGGAGTTGTGGGGTCTGTGGCCTTAAGAAGGCTTAGAAAAATATGGTATTCAAGAGAACCTCATCATCTGCAGAGCTAAACATTAGTGTTGCAGTTGTTTTCTCTGTCTCTAAAAGCGGAGTTGCAAAGGATTCAGGGGAGTCACAGATGTTTCTCAGCCTCACCTGGTCAGTATTTTGGAAAATTGAGCAGGCTCAGTGCTTGGTGTGGCCTCGTGGCCAAAGAAGCAGGGCAGAAGCACAGCACATGGCTCCTCCCCAGCTGCAACCCACAATGAGCTGACCTTGGCCTCAGGTCAGAGCCACTCAGCAGGATCTGCTATTCCTGAAGTCACCATTTGCCCTGCAGTGAAGAGAGCAGGTGTCTGAGGAGCGACAGACCCCGGGATAGCAGCACAACTAGGTCCAGGCACGGAATCTGGCAGCAGGTCAGCCCTTTGTCAGGGTAAGACCCAAGCATGTACCTGTGCCTCTCCTGCACCAGCTCTGCTAGAAGGAAAGATGACTGTGGTCTGGAAAGAAGATATGGTGTATCTAGACCCTACTTGCAGTGAGACCCCGAAGTGGGCTGTGTGGTGTTCAGCCCCCAGTGAAAAGCATGTTGTTTGAGACGCCCTGTGGCTCAGAACTGTTTAGGTCTCTGAGGCCTGCAGAGGTAATGGAGATGGTCATTTATGGCACTGCAAGGTCAGAAGACTGTTCCTCTGCTCGGGTGCAATCCAGGAGTGATGAAAGGCTTTAGCTAGTGGTTCATTCCACGGACATGACAAGTGGAGGAGTGTTAATGGTAGGGTCAGCGTGCAGTGTGAGTTAGAGTGGGGATCTGGGTATCAGCACAGAGGGGACACAGTGCCTCAGCCAGGTGGAGCAGTAGGGCACGTGACACTTCACCGCAGTGCAGCTTTGCAAGAGATCCAAAGGACTTTGAAAGTCTACAAGTCCTTGGATGAGATCCTGGCCATGGCTTGTGATCATTACAGAGATTAGATTGACAATGCTGAAAAAAGTCCCAAAGACCCATGGCACGTTAGTGAAGTTCACAAAGTAAAAAATTACCTCTGCTTTTCCTCAATGGCTTCAGCTCCGTGTCTCCCTGCACACAGTATTGCAGGAGAGCCTGTCATTGCAGCATCCTTCAGCATAAATGCTGCCCTTTCCTTCTGTATGTCACTTGGCAACTGAAAGTGTTACTAAAAACAAAACCCACTCACTGTTCAATAATTTAAAATAAAAGTGGTTAGACTCAAGTATTTATATAAAATAGGAACCTAATGTTTGCTTGAAAATCTTATATGTTCTTCTAATTTTATTTACAAACTAAAGATACCAAAATTCTAATTTTTTTTCAGCCCTTGTGCTTAATTACTGTTCACTCTTCATTCCTGACACACACTTTGTAACTTTTCAAAAGCAATTTTTCTTAATAATGGTTTTCTTAAAAAATTTCTCTTAAAAATCTTGTGCACAAAAATATTGTACACCCATCCAAGAACTTAATCTGATGCAAATTTTTCCAGGTCCATTGACTTCACCAGATGATTGACACCAGATGGCCCACCATGTTTGATATTATTACATTAAGGTATTAGCATATGTATAATTTGCTTTGTACTTTTCTTTATCAGTAGTATTTTCTTTCTATCAGCTTCAATTGACTTTTGCAACCTTTATTCAGCGGGATGAAATACAGTCCATGTAAGTAATCATGTTCCATGATGGATAGATATCAAACTGCTGCCTACTAATACAGCTAAAACTTGTTTGGTAAAGGATTTTTTAGTCTTAAGCCATATTTTGAAAATATTTGTTATAGGAGGAAGTTGTGACTGTGACTGTGGAGTGTTCTTTGTGTAAGAATATTGTGGTTTTCTCTTTTATAAAAAATGTGTCTAATTTAAAATGGACAGCTCTATAGTAAATGCAGGCTATATAAAATCATACATTTCATCTACTTTTCTCTTGGGCATGAGCCCTTTCTTCATTAATAGATATAGAATCATAACTAGGTCATTTTAGACTATAGATAAGGAATTCTGTCTCTTATAGTAAAGAGAAATACAGTTAAAGTACCTTCATGAATAGCCTATAGCTTTCCAAAGATGGGTTTTTGGTTTGGCATATTGACTTTGCATTTATGAGGCAAATGTAAGAGAACATCTGGTTTGTTTTATCATTAATTCTGGGAATGTCCATTAATAATGCATTTTTGGGAATTGTTTTTGTTATTCCTGGAGAGCACTGTAATGAACAATCCTATGCTTGTTCTGCCGAGAGACACATTTCAGTTTAGAGGTTGTTTTGCAGTCTTAATTATATTAGTTGCTATCTCCCTTTTTACTGCCAGAAAGTGTGTACTATTAAAATGAATTGCTGAGAAAGATGCCAGTGGACATTGTGGAAAACTAAACTTCACAACAGTTTAAAAAAGAGGCATTTTTCCTTTTTAAAATTTTGTTTTTCAAAATTAAATTAAAATATTTTTTCTGTAATTCTGGCCTATATTCCTGCAACCTTAGGAAAAACACAGTATTAGTAACACACACCTTTTTTTTCCCAGATATCAGCCTAGCTATGAAACAATTATGAGTGGATAAATTGTTCTTGCTGTTGGCAGGAAAATGAGACATCAAACACCTCAATGTTCTTCTAGAATTCCTAGTTCTAGTGTGGCTGGATCACATAACTCCATAAATTGATGCAAGATTTTCCCAGGTCAGTTAGGCAAGCAGTGGTGTATGTTGGGTTGTGACTGAAGGTCCCACCTATGGCAGTTTGGCACGGTTAAGGAAAATCTGGAGCTCCCATCAAATCCCTAGGTGAAGGAGCTATGGGACTCAGCACTGGAAAAATAGGATTGCCTGGCGGTTCAGAGTACAGTCAGGAAACACAGATTCTATTCCCCATTTTGTTCTGACGTCTGAGCCGTGCAAAGTGTCTCTGTTTATAGCATTGCAATTATGGATCTAGTGTGGAGCTAATTAAAATGACATGGGATTCTTTCCCTTAACTTCCTGGGTGTCAGAAACAACCCCCACACATACTCTGGGGATTTCTACCTCGTGTCTGTTGCGGGGTACACACCCAGCCTTCATCCTCTTTTCTTAATGATTTCGTTCTGTTTATTTACCCGAGAAAGGACCTTTTCCATAGGTACCAGCTGAGCAGCAGGGGTGCAGTGGTGGCCTTGGCTGTGGCACAGAAGGTCTGTGTGCACCCGTGGGAAACAACAACACAACACGCAACTGGAACTCCAGTGGTCACGCCTGGGCTCAGAAACAGTGTGAAAGACCAGATCCAGACAATTCAAACTTCCATTTTTTAAAGAACCAGGGATTATTTTTTTCTACACTGTTTGTTTAAACCCAGACTCAAATCAACAGCCCTCTCTTCACTGCATTTTCCTAGAAAAAGGGGAAAGTTTCTCCAATTGTTTATGCATTCTACCAACCCAGCAATGTATATGGCATCACTTACTGTGCTGATTTTCTAATTTTCCAGGACCAAGTATAGCAGCCTCTGAAGAGATCAGCAGCTGGGGAACATTTTGGATATCCAAATTCCTAATGACCCCAGAGTAGTATTCCCAAACCTCTTGGCAGTTCCAAATTTCATGCCAAAAGTTGCAGGCATCTGTCTTACATTTTGAACATTTGTCATCAATATTCTTACTTAATTTAAACATCCGCTTAGGGGGGTCATGTATTCTCAATGAATAAAATTAGCTGCATGTAACCAATCTGTGAATTTGAGTTTAATCATAGAGCTCCGGTCTGGTTACAGATGTCTTTGTCCAAGGACTGTAGTTTACTACCGAATGCCTTCTCCATTAGCTCTGGGATTATCAAGCAAGGATTTATACCGTGTAGAAACCTTTTTCCTTTCTAAATACATAACTGAATGCTCTCACTGGGGGGATTAAATTCAGGCTCTCTGAAAGACCTACAGCTGGTTATCTCCTTTAGCACTGACTTTGCAATCCACACTAAGGTGAGGGGCAGGGCATGGTCTCACTGCCTTGGGAGCATAGCAAAGATCAAATTGCCAATGAAAGTCACAATTCAGTTCCTGCTCCCTCTTGCTCCTGGGGGACGAACAAGGTTGCCACCACCTATTTTTCTGGGTCAGATTGCTGCCTGCTCCCACCCTTTCAGCTGCACTGGCTGAATCTTTGGGGATGCTCAGTCAAAGCTCCACTACCTCTTTCTCCTTTGCTTCAGCCTTTGCTGCTCCCTTTGCTTGTGGTGCCCACTCACTGCCCAGTGCAGGTGCAGGAAGGAGGTGCACTGCTGAGCCTGTGGAAAAGGACATGGTTGTCCCTCTCTGAAATATCATCTTTATGATGTGGTAATTGGTCACAAACTCCTCAAATCTTTCTTTGTATCATAAATATTCTGCACAGATGTGACTTCCAGTTTGCCACACAGCACAATTTAATTAATTCATCACTGAACTCCATTTTGGCAGAATTGTAGCTTTGATGTGACAGCAATGGCAGTGTGCTAGCAGCACATAAACTACAGACATTTTAATTAATGTTCTTATTTGCATCATATCAACATAATGAAGGAAAAAGCAGAAACAAGATCTGAGATTCAGCCTCTACTCTCCATCCTGGTCCAAATAGTGTCTATTTGCATGATATTTAGCTTGTAGCACATGTAAGCCATCGTGAATGATGACCTATTCAGCAGATGAAGCTGCAGTCCATAAGCTAGACTCTTCCACTTTCATAATTAAATCTAGAACCAACCCTACTTAAGGAAGAAATAATTCATATGACTCTTGGAGCTGAAGGGTTTGATTGTGGTCCTCACATCCTCACATCTCCAGAGTCCAGGAATAAGTCCATTGAACTACACATAAAACCATCTGATTTTAATGTTGAATTAGTAAGAGGTAAGGATAAAATGGATTTGTGTCTTTGCTGTCATGATACATACAGGTTTTCTTTCCCCAAAAGACACTGGATTCCTGAGTCAATACTGAGTTTCCCTGTGAAGCAGCACAGCCTCATTTCTCTTCAAGCATTAGGAAGCACGATGGCCTCAGACACGTCTGAGCTGCACTGTGAAGGCCAAGTGTACCCAACTGAATCCAAATGACACAGAGAATCCTTGATGTATATTTTTCCTGAACTCTTTCTATATAAAAACAGTACAAAGCTTTCAAAGATTTTCGAAATACTAAAAAGGATGCAAATATGTGAATTCCTTTTTTAGGCATTGCTTTGGATAATGCTTGGTATTAATTATTCTGTTGTGATAATAAATTCTTACAGAAAGTAGAAATCAAGGGTCATGAAGATTACTTTGCTAAGAGATCCACGAGAAGATAAATGATTGATGTGTGTGAGCTGTGTAAAGAACTAATCCTTCTTCAGGTAATCCTGAGATGTCTTCCAAGACACATACTCTTCAGCCATTCATTAAGATCACCAGACCAAATTCTTGAAGTTTTTTTACTCATTATGGTGGATTTAATCTAGTTTTGGCTTTTGCACTGTCTGTATTAAATAAACTCTCAGGAGCTGAACGAAGGTTGCTGGAAGCAGCACACAGGCTTTTGGAGGCCAGAGGAATACACATTGTATTTACTGTTCTCAGTCATCACTGTCTGGCTGAAGAGTACAGAGATGTAATTTGGGATATGGGATGGAATCCTACACCAGCACTCAGCGAGGCCAATGGGGGTGGTTTTCTCTTGTGCATCTTTTTACAGAAACTCTTCTAAGATGAACTGTAACTGGGGATGGTACCTTTCTGCACCCTCACAGCTAGAGTGTAGCTCACAGTGGCTGCTTCAAACCAAAAGCCCAAAAAATACTTGCTTAAAATGCCACCTGGGAGCTGTTTGAACTCACCCTGCCAGCAGTGCCTGGTAGATGTCTGATGTTTTGCACCCAGTATGTGCTGTGCCAGGCTGTGTGACACCTCTCATGCCCCAAACCTTTCCCCTCCACAATTCCCTATTGCCTGGTCATGTGCTGCTGAGCACACATAATTCTCTTCCACCCATGAAGTTTTTCCCTCTTGTCCCAGCCACTCCAGCTGGGACATTCCATCTCCTGGGACATGGGGCTCTGTGTCTGCTCAACTGGACATAGCCCAAAGTTTCCTACCTCAGAACTCCTCTTTCTCTATGTTTCCACTGTTCCACTTTCTATCAATTTGCTAAATAGTCATTAGCATTAAGCCTGGTCACTGATGACTTTTACATTCCACTAACAGTTTCTCTGATGAGATTAAAGCTAGTCCTACTTTCTCCTCCTTTGCCTCCTCCAGCTTCATCACACTATGACAAATACAAACAAAATTAGAAGATGGATTTCGTATCCTCCTTGATTTCAGGGTGAGAACACCAGCAATTCTAGTAGTGCATATAAAACACACAGGTCTCCTCTCATTCCTTACTGTTTTCCTGCAGGACAAAAGGAAACATCTCAAGAACCACTTTTATTCATTCTGTGGCTCCACAGAAGAGACGGATGTCACACAGTAATTTTTCTGAGGGATGAAAATTAGCCTACACCCTTCTCTTCTACTTCTTCTGTTATATTAAGCATATTGGATCTGGGATTTGAAGGTTAATGCCAAGACACCTGAATTGTCTCCATTTGCTGCTGAAGGTAGCATGGATGACAGCTCAGAGAAGGGACATCAGCACCATGCAGGAGCCACCAACAACACATTCGTGCCTGTTGGCCCTGGCTCTCTGCCTGCTGTGACAAGGGACAAAGGGCACCAGGAGCAAAAGTGACAGTGACCAGGAGCTGCAGGGAGTACCAGGGACTGTGTTTTGCCCCATCAGAACTACGTGTGTGCAAAGTCATATGGTTGCCAGAGGGTCTGTAACAGAAGCAGCCAGCAAGGGCTTGTGTTCTCTTTCCCCCCTCCCAAGCTATTTTACACGTACGCAATCTGCTCAGAAAAGAAGCAGAAACTGGTGAAACAGAGCAAGCTAAACCCTCTTCCACATCAACCTGTTTTGGCCCAACGGTGTTGAATCAGAGAGATGCAAAGTGAGAGTTCTCCTAACATGAGAGCAGATGTCAGCCACTGTTTTACCATCCCACCAGGACCAGGGGTAAGGATTCTGACTACCAACTGCCCCAAGGCAGTGCTGGAAGGGGGGCACAGGATGCCTGTAGTTGGGGTCTAGAGGTTCAGCGAGGAGCAATGAGCACATCTGCAGCAAAGTAACGTCCCAGAGGCTCCTGAAGGAGAGGAGCTGTGAACATCAGTGGGGATGACATAAGTTAGTATGGCTCAGGAAACCTCTGGAACACAGGGCTGGAGAACTTATCCCATCCTGCAAGGACACCAAGGACCTTTGCTTTAAAGCCTTTTACTTGAGCGGTCTCATCCAGACATTCTGAGTTTTCTCCTATTTACTCATTTTAATGTTTGGTTTGTTATTTTGTTCTGTAATAAAAAAAATGCTTTAGGGATTGGAGGTCTTCTGGTATGCTGGCTTCACAGAAAGTCTGGAGCAGCTTCAATTCAAACCTCTTGCCAGTTCAAGTCCCATCACAGCATTCAATGGGGAATTGAAGAACTGGATATGTTTCTCCTGTCTCCAGGCTTAACTCCCTGTCTAGATTTATGTCAGCTCAGAGAAGCTGGGATAATTTAAAAATCTGGAAATTTAAAAAGCTGGAAAATAATGTCAGCTGTTTTAAAAGAGCCCAGTGGACCTGGGGATCAGTACATGTGGGGTTTGTGGTCTGGACAGGGTCTGTATCTGCTCTCTTTAATGTCATTCTCATGGTTGCTAGGACAGTGCCGAACTTCCAGAGACTTTTCAGACAATCTCAGTAGTCTTCCCAATGCTGCCAAAAACTAGTCTCAGAGTTAATATATTTTGTCTCTCAGCTGTCGACTTTCCTTTTAAAGCTCCTAGACCAAAAATATATCTATTTTTGTTAGCTCTAATAGTGACTTGGACAAGAAAACTCTACGTGCAGTTTGGGTGCCCCCGGCTAAGGAATGTATTTGGCTCTGCATAGATTCTGCAATCTTTTTGAATCTAATTATTTTTGGACTAATCTCCACTAAAGACCCCATAGCTACAGGACTGTAATAGCATCTCCAAATCATAATAACACCCCCAAATCAAATCCCTAAGTTCTCCTCCAAAGCATGGAATGAGGATAGGCATCCCCAACGTGGACAGCATTGCCTTGCGCAGACCCCTCTCCCTGTGAGTGGAATATGCTCAGGGCAAGGATACGTCCCAGATCACCCACTTCACCCTGTAGTGTGAAAACTATTCTCTCTCCTGCAAAGGGCTTCCAGCTCTCCTCTGAAAATCAGTGCCAGCAAGTCATCTGGAAATCAGCCTGTGGTCATTCCCTTCTTTCAAAATATGGCTGCTCCTTTGGCTGGCTCCAGCCGATGTTTAAAAGGAGGAGCTGGGCTCCACTCTCCTACATCCTGGCAGAGGAGTGCCTTCTCTTGCTGGTGGGATGAGACAGTGAAGTGACAAGGGGGAGGCTGGCAGGGAGGCTACAGGCATGGCCAGTCCTGCTCTGCACGTCCTGGTGCACTGTGGACTGAGCAAGGGGCCTCACTGCTCCTCAGAAGGACCATGCAGCCACCCTCATCAAACCTTTAGCCCTGTGAACACTGCAGCACATGTAAAATGTCAGTGCCTCCTGGGACATTAGTAGCTGAATATCAGCTTTGGTCTTGGGCATTTAGTATTGGATTGAAGCAGAATTTGTCCCTCGCTCTGTGGTGCTGCTCTCTAATTTTAACCTCTCAGGTTGACTTTTCCTGTTTTTATCTTGTCTGAAACCAGTAGCCATAACTAATTCTTGAGCTTCCAATCTGCAGGAGCTTCATACTCCATGAAATGTGAGTGTGACAGAAATGCTTTACACAAAGGCTGCCCTTTTTTTGATTGACAATTGTAAAGGGTGAAGTGCAGAAGTCTGACATACTACAAAATGATGTCATTTTCACACTGAGATCTCTTGTACAAAACAAGACATGAGTTTCCATGACACAGATTAAGTTATTAGTAGATAAACTAATGCATTAAGTAAGTGGAAACAGCTAATTGTGTGAGGGGACTGGGGGAAAGGTTGCAGCCAAGGGTTGTATGGTTTGTCTTGTCACTCCTCATATATTTCGTCAGCTACGAGCACTTTAGTTGCCTGTTTGAAGCTATTTGAGAATAAGCTTTGAGGAGAAGCTCCACAGATGAGGTACGAACAAGGAGAGATGGCTTACAGTCAGACAGACTCCTTCACTTGAGAGCGGGTGGCAGGGGAGAAAACTGCCTTGGAAGTTCCATCTCTGCATAATGAGAGAGAGAAGTTATCCCAAAGGGGCATGTGGAACAGGCCAACACTTCAGAAAAGGATCATGGTCAGTGGGAGAGTGTCAGTTCAGCGGAAGATGATGAAGAGGGTGAGGTCAGAGGTCTCACCAAGGCAGATTGTCACAGACAGTTGTTAATGTGGCACCAGGGGCAGCCAGGGCAGATGCTACACTTCGAGCAGTTACCAAAAAATTTGAAAAAATATCCAGACCCTGGCTGCAAACAGGGATGCCAGTGCACCTTGGGAGGAATCGTGATGATGAATGCAGAATAAAGTGAAGTCAATGAGCTGTTCTTTAAAAGCAGAGAGATTAACTCCCACTTTATTTTGAGGGGAGAGAAGCAAGTGAAAATGACAAAGAAAAATAAATCTTTTTTTTTTTCTATTTTAAAGGAAGACTAAAGAACTACATTAAAATCTCCCCCTGAGCTGCTATTTTGTCTTCATGGTCCAGCTTCCTGCCTTGGGCTGATTTAAGCCTGCCAAAGCCAAAGCAGCTCCTGGTTATGCTCGGCTTTCCCAGGGTGACTCACTGGAAACTCTGCTGCAGCTACTTCTGGTGTGTTTTTCCTTTACAGTGTAAGAGCTCCTTGCAAATTAAGAGGCTTTCTGGTGAAGATATAATCTCATTGCATCTCAGTCTCCTCTGAATTAAATCCATTTTTTTCTATATTATTAATATGGTATAAATGGTATTTCTTTTCCAAGGCTGATGTGGTTCATCTAGGGAGGTGCTTGTCAGGCCATCCGCATCTTTTCTTTTAGATCAGATTCTTGCTTATAAAGAAAGAGATAATATCTCTTATTATCCATGAAAGTACTCAGATGATTTTATTTAGTCACATCAATCAATGATTATTTCAAGTTGTCAAGACTTTTCTCCAGACTGCTAGAAATAGTTTAAAACAGATAAACTATTATTGGGTTTTCATTAGGAGAGCAAGCCTGTAAAACCCAGAATTTTTAATGGATAATTGGTGGAGGTTTAAGAAAGCATTCCAAGTGGATTTTATGATCAGGTGCTTCTTTATATCCTTTATACTCACTGAGGGTAACAGATTCAATCTGAAGGGGGATGTGAAGGTCAAGGCAATGTTGAAACACTCTGGAATGAAGGATTGACATAAATGTTCAGCTGCAAAATGGTACCTCCAACTTACTGTAATCCCTTCAGGCAGTATGGTTTACTAAGACCTGTGAACAGAGTATATCCATGGCCTGACACGGCTGAAAGCTGTATCCCAGGGAGGGGTTATGAAAGGTAACTCTGATTTTTATTTTGATATTTTCTACTCCTACTTGACAAACCTTTTAGGTAATCATAATTATCTGACCCAGTGGAAGCTGAATAGTGTGCAATCTTTGAGATATGAAGTTTGCTTTGCACACCACCTAGTTCTTTAAAGATTGCCTGACAGCTCTCCTGGAACTGTCTCCTCAGCTGGTGGAAATCAGGGTAGCTGCACAGGCTTCAAAGGATCTGCCTTTCCTTCCCCCTCTGATGTGTAAACAGCCTCTTAAACTAATGAACCGAGATCTCAGGTTCATGACACAGTTAGAAAGGGAAAGCAGATAAGATGAGCTCCTGCGACATTCACATCTTGAGTCTCAGTTGTTTTATTATCTAGTATATCAGAAACAGAACTTTAGCACTTGTATGGGCTAAGGGTGGGTCTGGATGGGACAGGCAGTTGGTTTCACACACAAAGAGAAACATCAGATTTAGCAACTTGTATTATGCACCCTGGAGCTAAATCTGTGCATCTCAAGAGGCGTCTACATTGTCAGGGGACTGGAGAGTAAAAGGGGAGATGCCTGAATAAATGTAGGAGGTGCTTCAAAATTTCTGAGGTATGGAATGAGCCAGAGCCCAAAGCTTTCCTACAACAGGTTACACACCCTACACAGGGAAGCTTCTCTCCTGTGAAACCCTCACTCCTCAAGCACCTTTTTGTGCTGTTTGTGTTTTGTTCATGTCTCAGAGCTGCATCCATCACTTCCACCTGAGCCAACAGGCTGTGACCAGACACTTTTTCCTGCCTGGTAAAATAGCTTCTGCCTGGGGACAGTCTGCCCCAACCCCCAGGGGCCCTGCAGGGATGGTTGCAGTGTCTGGAGTGCTGTAGCACATCCATAAGGGCTTTAAAAGGCAGCAGCAGAGCAGTCCTGGTGTACTTAGATCATGTCTATGAAGGAAAGCTGGACTAGGATGGCTTATAAATGGTTTTGCATTTACTAAATTTGATATCCATGAAGTTTAACTGGTTAGCAATTGTACTTACATGCCAACTTACTGATAGTCTAAAACCAGAAACAAATAATTCTACATATTACATAGAGCAATTAATAACCTTTTAATAGTCTTCAGTGATGGTTTTCAGGATATAAAATTGTACTATTAACATTCCTGTAAAACCATTAGTCCTAAATGCATGTAATTGATGGCAGTACTAATGTTTGTAAAATGAACTGAGGCTGATTTATAAGTCTGATAATAAAATAGTTCAGTAAAAGGCTTTGATCTAATAGCTGTGAAAGCAGTACACACACCTTAACGATTATCCTTGCAGATATCCATCCTCCTTTCAACTTTTACTAACTTCAGTCATGACAATTTGGAAGGCAAAAATCCCAACTAAATACAGCTTGATAGAGACAACCATTGATCAGTTACACTCTATTCTCCTTCCAGATACGAACATCCAGCAGACTCCTTGGGCTATTATCAGTGATACTTTTGTTCCTATTGACTGAGATTAAAGAAAATAAACACCTTGCCTTCTTCCTGAACTGATCAAAGATTTCCCCTACCTGAAGACTAACAAACTGGCTTCTCCAGCACAACCTTTCTGCTGCAAAAGTACTTGTGAATATAATATATCCATGGTAAATCCCCAGTTGCTTTGGTCCATTGAATCCACTCACTTTGCTAGTTTTTCTTCCCTTTTCCTCCTTCCTGATATAAATTGTAATTTAAAAATCAAATCAAATCAATCAATATTCACTCAGTTTTTCCATAACATTGAAACAGTTAATTTTGCTCACTAAATGAGTACTTTCAATTAACTTCTAGGCACACTTAATGAACTCAAAAGATTGCATTCATTAAGATAGTGAGTGGTAATCTTTCCATAGACAGCTCAGTATTTATGGTGCTTGTCTAAGAGTCTCTCCTCTGTTTCCTAGGGCTAGGACTTGATACTGCACCACAAGGTTTTATGGGCTGATTGTCTTAAGTCTTTAAGATGAAGATATTGTCCTTTGCATAAATAATTCAGCATTTCTATAGTTGTTCAGTGTGTTGACTCTCTCAGCTCCTTCCTCAGTCACTATCTACCACAGCTTTTTTTCCCTCGGGCAATGTGTAACCAGCTTAGAGTGGAAAAGTTTGAGAAGAGCAGCTCCTCCTCTGCTTACCTCCTGGTCTAGCAGGTAGGACACCCTCATGGAGTGGGAGACTTCACATCAACCCCCTGTGTTGAATCAGGCAGCAGAAGGACAGGAACCTGTGTCTATCACAACCCACATGCATATTTTTAACTGGTCAGGAGGGACCAAGCAGAGGGAAGGTGGAAGCGGGCAGCACTGCAGGTTTCATCTGTTCCTTTGTATTCAGCCTCTGAAATCAACACAGCTGCTTTGGAAAAGTTGATGTCAACAGCTCTCCTCTCCTCTCCTCTCCTCTCCTTCTTCCCTTGCCTTGCTTTACTTCCCCTACATATATATATAATGTACATAATTTTAATTTTAAAAATATGCAAACCAAACAAAACTCTGGTTTCTGCAGAAAATGACCAATTATTAACCAAACCACACCATTCATTTTCCTTATATGTGGACAATTTTATTTAGATTAGTAACTTTGCTGACAAGCTAAAAGTTTTGCCTGTCTGGAACATTATTCAAAAACTGGAATGGAATTACTTCATCTTCATATCGTAATTTTAAAGGTATGTAGCATGGTATCAGCCCTGAGAATTCATGTAGGTAACAGGCATATATCACATTGCAGGTTGTATTTACGTCTGATTGCTTTCTGCTGCTCTGAATGAAAGCATTTCTAACAAGAATCCAAATGCGTTTCCCAGCTCAGTGGAACTGCCATTCACTATGCAAAAATACACAAAAATTGCCTTCAAAAAACCCTTTGGATTTGTCATCACTCTTTGAGCGATGGTACCGGGAAGAATACTTCATGGTCGAAGTGACTCCAGCCAGGAGGAGCGCTGAGTAAACTCTGCGGGCCACTCTCAAGCTGGATGTTTGCACCGCACACGGCTCCGCAGTCATTAATAATGTACCGGTGCAGGGCTGGCTCGCCCGCCCGTGTAAGTGCGCTGCAGAGCGGCCCCGTTTGTGCCATTTCCCGGCGCAGGGCGCTGCTGTTTACCCGGGCTCGGAGCCGGCTCTGGCCGCCCGCCCGCGGGGACCGCGCGGGGCTGGCACCGGCCCCGGGCCCGGCGCGCCCGATCTGATCTGGCCGGGCTCTGCCGGGGCCGATTCACCCTGTCAGAAATGCTCGAACGCGCCTGACAGCCAGAAGGAAGCCTGCGTTGGTTGAACACTTGGACTGACGTGCCCCCGCCGCTTTCGGTCTCGGCGGAGGGCGCTGGAGCCCTGCGCGGTGGCGGTGCGGGGCTATGCGGGGCAGTGCGGGGCCGTGCCGCACCGGCCAGCGCTGGGGCCGTGCGGGGCTGTGCCGCACCGGGCAGAGCTGGGGCCATGCGGGGCTGTGCGGGGCCGTGCGGGGCCGTGCCGCGCTGGGGCCGTGCGGGGCTGTGCGGGGCCGTGCTGCACCGGGCCGGTGCGGGGCTGTGCGGGGCCGTGCGGGGCTGTGCCGCACCGGGCAGCGCTGGGGCAGGGCAGACACGCCAGGCTAGGCTTACGCCGTGCCCACTGTGAGGTGTGTACGTCTCTGCCAGCTTTTACAGCTCCCTTCTCTCCTGGGAAGGCCAGAATGTTGATCTAAGCGGTATAAAGCTACATTCATTAAATTTGGAAGAGCTCTGAGTCTTGAATTGCCTGCAATGCAATCGTGCAAAAATAGGCAAAAATGTAAATGTATGGTTAGAAATGTGAAGCTAAATAAAGAGCAAGCAGATACGCACCTAAAAAAAAAATCAAATAAGTTCTAACTTAGTATCAGTGACATTGCCATCCTCTATGTATTCTTAGTGACAGGGAAAAGCACACCATGTAATGCCTCCCCATGAAGCATTTTAATTTTCTCTTCGTTAGTTTCGTCAGTGGGGAAGGGACACTGCTCACAAGATTTGCTTTTACATAAATCTGAGTGGTAAAATTCAACGTTTTCTGCTGGAACCATTCTATATACAACCTGTCCATTAGTCACCTAATACATTTTTTATCACTTCATAGTTCATTTTCTTCCTTTGACCTTTGAGGATTCCCAAGGAATTCTAAAACCCATTAGTATCTATGAACACTCACAGTAAATCCATAAATGATTGCTTAATGGTCATTGCTAATCAGAATTAAGCAATCTTGGCATAGCTAAAGCTTTTGTATATTTTGGGGGTTTTTTTCCTATGTGGTACACAGATTTTTTTTCTTTATTTATTTGCAATACTTATTTTAAGTATCAGATGATAAAATAAATGTGCATTTCTGAGAAAAAGCCGATAAAATATTGTATGCATCAAGTGCTGAAGTCATAAATGCATTTAATGAGAGGCTGCATTTTTACAAATGATAGAGGGACTGTTTATGAGCATCACAGGGAAGTTACATAACTTTGATAGGGATCGATGCAGCATCTCAAAGCAACAGATAATAGGAGTTAGAGAAAGGGATAGATGAACTTCAAAAGATTGGATTTCATATAGATAAACGTCACAGTGTTCAGATGTTTATCTGCAGTTTATCTAACCTGGGTGGCCTGGGGCTGTTGGAAGCTCACAATGTCTCTGGTACCTCTGCTTTCAGGCAGGCTAGAAATGAAGTGAGACTATGCACACTTGCAGTATTTTGGCACTTTTGCTTTTATTGCCTGCTGCAGCCTTGAAGTGCAGAGGTGAGAGCAAATTGAAAGTAGCGGGCCGAACACAGCCCCATCAGATCTCCCCTGTGCTGGATGCTGTACAAACACAAAGGCACTGACAGCTTCGCCTGCCTCAGTGAATTTACCTTCTACAAGGGAAACGAGGGAGTGTGGAACTGCACAGAGTGGAGAAGTGTTGATTTACAAATGTTCTGTAAATTCTGCTGTTCTTTAGTTTTGCAGTAAAGTGCAACATTTATTTATTGGGTTTTTATTAATTTTAAATATTAAATTCAAGCAGAAGGTATGAGTGATGCAAAGCCCTGAGACACAGTGAAAGATTCTTGGTGTTTTCAACAGACACTTCATTATCCCCTCTCTGGATGACAGCAAAGTTATGTGTGTGAAATGCATATGCTGAAACACCAAAACACTGAGCTGTTTCTGTGCAACCTGTTTCCAATATGAGACTCTATGCTTGGTACCTGTTTAACCATGTGGAGTACTGAAAACACCATCTAATCTTGGAAATTTATTGCTGGACTCAGAATTGCTGGTTGCTCCTTTACAAGCCCTCTTCCCTGCTGCCAAATGAACAAGGGAGACTCTCAGCTGCATTTTAAAGATGTAAGTTTCCAGTTCTAATGACTGCAGAGGTATGAATGCCAAAATAGGAGAAATTAATAAAAAAACCCCCAGTTTTTATTATTTAAAAAAAACCTAAGTTCTTATAGCCAAATGCTTGTTTTCAAGGCTTGAATCATGATTTTGAATGCCTTGACACTGAAAACATTGGCCTAGTTATTTGTGATTCACAGGACAGTTACAAAGCTGTAAAAAAATTTTGCTTGGTTTTGATTTTTAGATAGTTGCATTTCCAATGAGCGCCAAAAAATCTCTGCCGGTGTTTAAGATAAATGTATTGGAACTCATAAATTGAGGTTATCTGTTGTTGGGTGTCTTGGAGGAAAGGCAACTGAATTCAATATAGGAATTGCTTGAGCCAGAAGCAGATGTCACACTCTAAACATCTGAGGCTCATGATTTTTTGGCTGCCTCATTCTGTGCCTTTGTCACGCATTGTGTTCCAGTCTTGCTTTGAGGGGAGCAGCGAGGGAGCGCCAGGGCTGCCTGATGTCGCTGTGTGTTGTTGTGTTCCACCATCATTTATGGTCAGGATCCTCATCCAAAGCCCTATGAGGTCCAGCAAGAGCCTTCCCCTGATCTCCATAGCGTCAGAGCAGCCCCTGCTTGCCCAGTGTGTCCCTTCTGCCAGAGGGTAGGTTCTGCTCTGCTTAGCCTTTCATGAAAAATAATTGCTTTCCTTTCCTCTAAGGAATATAACTTTAGACCCAGAATTTTCCAAATATTTTAATGTACATTTAATTTAATATTTCAAAAGACACATACTCCTAGAGGAATACCTATTTTTGCTTAAGCTAATCCATTGTCTAGTATATATTTAAGCTGGGTTGCTTTTACCTTTTACTATATATGTTCTGGTTTTTTTCTTTATTGATGTGATAAAAAAGGGCTCTTTCTTTCAATTTTATTTCTCATTGGTTTCTTTTCCTGGTAATCATGCACTGCTGTGCCATTGTGTATGGTCTGGGGACATGAGCTGGCTGTGAGCAGAAGTCAGCGATGTCCTTGCAAAGCAGAAGTGGAGCACGCAGGAAGAAGTCCTCGGTTAAGGTCACAGTCGCCAAGGTATAAACCAACTCAAGAAACACAGCACCTTGAAGGCTTAGGCCCTTTGCAAGGAGCAGCAGGGGAAAATATTTTATTAGTACTTTAGCTGACTGATTCTGTTTCAGGAGACCATAGAAGAAAAAAACAGAATAATTGAGGAAATTACAATAATAAACCCTTTTCTGAAATGGTATTTAACTACTGACAGCTGATGAAATGAGTCCAGAAGCATGCATAAAACAAGAAAGGAAGAAAAAGAAAAACATGTTCTTGTTCATGGACATTGAGCAACTTGGCCCAGACCAGTCTCCATTTGGCTTTATTTCAGCAGGAAATTTTTTGGTAAATCATAAATTCTTTCCCAAAATATACAATGCACTAGTTTAAAAACAATCAATCATTCAATCGAAATTGAGGACGAGTTTGTAGAGGCGGCTGTCTCATTTTCAAGTAGCTCGTCAGAGATACCAGTGGGATTCCTGCCTGCAGAGCCACCAGGGAGCCACCAGGCTGGGCTCCAGCACTGGGGCCGGGCAGAGAGGCTGTGGGGAAGGAGAGCCATGGGCTGGAGCAGCACACGTTGCTGGTCAGTGCTGCCAGGTCAGTGCTGGGGGGAGTCCCTGGCCTTGCCTTGGGGCATGTGGCCTGGCTGCAGACACTCTTTCCCCCAGCTCCAGGGTATGTACTGACATTTCCATTATGTCTCAGGCAGGCAAAGAGCTTCCAGCGCGTGGAGTTTGGGTCCAGCCTTGCAGGTACGCTTTGCAGAGCACCCCCAGACATGCATGTGGAATATGTCAGTGAGGTCAGGGCGATTGCTTCCAGGCACAAAGGGACAGCTGGTGTGGCTAAGAGGTGCCACAGAGGGGCCTGGGAACTGCTCGTGGCATCTTCAGAGGTTCTGGAAGGATATGTGCTTTATGTAACTGGTATTCCTTAGTGCAAAGGCAGCAGCCAGTCTGTATCACTGCAAGCTGCCAAATTGGTCTCCATCTTTCCCACACACCCTGCTTTTTAAGAAACCTTTATATTTGTTTTTTCTACATTGTTTTTCACATCTGATAATTGTGCTAGATTAATGATGAATGCTTTGATCTTCATATACAACAAACTTTGTTATAAGTCCATTGAGAAGGGTGTAACCAGAAAATAGAAAACTCCAAGTGATTTGGAATAGTGAGACAGCAAAAGTGAAGAAGTAATAAAGATGGTCCTTTAAAAAGTAGAAAAAATTAAAACCCTTCCTATTTAATAAAATGAAACAATGTTTGAAGCATATCCCACAAAGATCAAACAGAATTCTTATGTCAATATTATTGAAAAAGGAGATCTCCTTTTTTTTTTTTCTCCCCCTGATATTAAGGTTTTGAACCCCAGACTAGAAGGTTTTGGAATTACTTTGGATTTTCACCAGTCTAATGAGATCAGAATCTTGTCTTGTTTAAATAAATTATTTGAAACCATATTCCCCAACGGCCCAGCCTTCAGTAGATACTGCTGTTGAAAGGCTGGTCCCTTTGTTTGTTTGCCAGAAATATGACTATATGCATGTGCTTTGTTTTTGAAGTCTTTCTATTAGTGGACATGAGTCTGCTTGTCCTGTCAGGTCCTCAGCCAATACTGAACTTGAAGTTTGTTCTTCTGTTTCAGATCTGGTGGAGCCTCTCCCTTTTGTCCAGATGTATCTTGTGGCCCAGAAAGGGTATTTTCTCTGCCCACAGACATTATCTTCCCCCAGCTCTATCAAAAGGTTTTTTATAATTTCTCAAATAATCATGGGAGGAGATTCCTGGGGCTTTTTCTTTGCTTGCTGTAATCATAATATTGTCTTTTGGATCTCTTCTTTCACCTTTTGGCCTCAAGTGTCTAGAGCTGCCTTCTCAAGGTGCACCCTCATCGCAGGTGGGAAATTCTGCTGTGACATGTGCAGCTTGTGACACTTGTGTTTGCAGATACAACAGTCGTGTATGAGGCTGCCCACAAAGTTTTCACAGATAACTTGAGTTGAATGTGTTTTTCCTGGTGCCCAGAGATCCCAGGCAAACTGGCTAGACCTTTTAATTGCACCTAATGGATGTACCTGCATATAATTTGAAATACTGGCCTTTTCCAGAATAACTTTATTAATTCCCTGGTGACAGTTCCTTACTTTTATGTGTTAAGAATGTACCTCTATGTACTGGTTTGGCACGGCCTGGTTTTAGGTAGCAGGGGGGCTGCAAAGATGGCTCCTGTGAGGAAGCTGCTGGAAGCTTCCCACCATGTCCCGCAGAGCCAATGGCTGATGGCTCTGGAGATGGACATGCTGCTGGCCAGAACTGG
>QWTY01001104.1:0-11892 GCA_008033365.1 Pseudorectes ferrugineus
GGCCTTGGAAGTTAGAACTCGGGGCCATTTTTCCACCTTGTAACCAGAGGGCACATTCCGTGCAGCTATGCCTTAGATAAGAATTAATAAACATCAAATTAGAAGAACAACTCAGCGTCTCCTGTCTTTTAATGTAAACCCCGAAGAAAAGAACTCGCGAGACAGAGGCAAAGCGAAAACAGTGCAGCAACACTTTTCTTCGTGCATAAGTAGGGCATTGACCACAGAAATTCTCTGATGTTTCCTTTCTTAATTATGGCTGCTACGAACACAAAATCAACACCTACAATTATGGTGGTTCAAAACAACTATGGGGAAAAAAATACACTCAATACTTTTCGATGTTTTTATTTATATCGTTGCATCATCAAGCAGTCAATCATCTTGTATTTTATAAATTGGAAAATACTTGAATAATTCAACAGCTTTGAAGTTTCAGAACTGCCTTCAAAAGAATGGTTGTAGTCCCTGATCTCTATTTTAATATGCTGCCAGTTATTGCTACACATAATAGCACAATAGAGGGTCCAGGATAAGTATCATTCACTCAGTCATTTCCTTGAGTGATTTCAGGGTATGAAACAAACCACACTGCATCACTGTCCTAATAATGAGATCATTCTGCTCAATAAACAAGCATCTTGCAGGCTGCACTTGCTGGATAGGACCCAACACAGAATATTTAACATTTCTAACAAGGTCTTCCCCTTAATTTTTTGGTATCACATGTATCATTTTCAAAGTAAAATTCAGTGCTGAAAAGGACAAAAATATAAAGCTAATAACTCTTGGGTCTGCTGCTACAGCCTAGCCTCATTCAAAAACTTCAATTCAATATATAGGTTTCAGGGTTAGAAAAAGTCTTCAAGTTTTCAATACATTGGTTAAAATCTGATTTCCAGACATCTAAACAAATTAGGTCTGACAGTTGAAAACAGTTCTCCTAAAACATTTGTAACAGAAATAGTAAATTATCCTAAATTTATTTCACTTAATGATACTTAATAAAATAAAAATTAACAGATTTATTTTTTCCTGCTTATCCATGTTTATAATTCTGTTCTTAATTTAATTTTATATAAAGAGGAATATGCAATGTCACTGTGTCTTCTATTTATTTGTCAGCTACTTCAGGGTTTTTTAATGAGGCATTTGCAAACCTGACAAAGAAGTGATACCATAAGTCACAAAAAATTCTGAAAAGTGGGTGTGTAAAGGAGAAAGCACCAGGTCTCGTTCCTAAAGCTGAAAAATTGTCAAGGAGGGCACAGGGGATGCAGAAATAAGATGGCAGTATGTATGGAGAGTAAATATGATGGGTAGAGAAAGCAAACAAAAGATATTGCATATGTGCGGTAAGATTTTTGGGTAGGGTGGAAAACAGGAGGCATAACAGGTCAAGAAAACAGGCTTTTCTTAACTGGTTGTTCATAAAAGAGCATTTCAAAAGTTCATTGAGTGATGCATAAGACTCAAGGTTACTGTCTTCAAAACAAGTTTCACAACAATATTTCACCCTCAAAATCACAGCCTATTCTGGATTACCTCTCCTTACCCTGCTTGTTACTTTCTGCTTTTTGCTTAGACTAGCTAGCATTACAGTAAAAAAAAAAAAAACAAAAATGAAGATTTTATACTTTATAGCACACTCATTACAGTGCCTGAGCCAATTAGCTCTATGCAACATAACACATGGAATTCTAGTGTGGGTTCTCATTATGAAGACATGCAAAGATTGTTTATTTTTGGTTTGCGTACGCTTTTATTTGATATAAAAATAAACTCTGACAGGAACGAAGAAGCAGAGCTTGGAAACACAACACATTATGGAGATGAGAGAGAACATGGTCAGTTCTATTCTTAGACTGCTTAGATTTTGATTTTTCAAAGTACTACCAGTATAAAATTGGAAAAAATGAAAAAAAAAAAAAATTAATATTAGTACTAATATTATCAAATGACCATGTCAGGTATTTTATACACAATTAAATTTCCTTTTGCACTGACTGCTATTACAGCTTTGCATATTGCTATACTGCACTTCTGTTGGACATAGCATTTTCATTTTGAAAAGACATTTTTCATTCTCTTGAAAACTCATGTAAAAATTACATTCTAAGCTAAAAACATATATTTTGCTCTCAGTCTAAAACTGTGTATTGGCTGTTATGAGAGGGCGCCAGTAACGGAAAAAGATGTTGAATGACATTTCAGGGAAACAGAAAAATTATTTTGGATATCATCACTTGTAAAATAAGTTAGTTCCTAAAAATTGGACTTTTCCCAACCCCAGTTAAGTTTTAAAAGGGGTAGATTTGGTTGTTGAGGAATCTTGGCAAAGGCACCAGCCCACAGGAAGAGGAAAAACGAAAAAAGAAATGTATGTCTTGCCATAAATTAATTAGAAATGATGTGTTTCTTGGCTTCAGAATACTGCATTAACATGAAACAGAGTATATATGCCTACGTATTGGGCTACTTAGAGGCACAATAAGCATGAAAATACACTTATGTCAATCTGGTAGGAAGTTTTTTATGTCATTCTCTCTTTTGCCTTATCCAAGCCAAATTAAATAGATTTTTTTCTGAATTATTACTAATCCTTTAATTACCACAATTATGTTGTAGAAGAAGTTAAAGCAAGAAAGCTATTTTAAGAAAAAAAAAATAGAATAAATATACTGTTCAAGACAGACCAATGAAGGAGCAAATGCTGCACTTCCTAAGTTCCTACTCTAAATCAGTTTTTCTCTGTTGCTTATTCAGTCCCTTGTGCTTCTTTCAAATTCTCCTATTCTGTTTCATCATGTCATATAAATTAGGAAGCTTCATAAACACACACTTTAAAGGTGTCCTGGCTGGACTGACTGATCAGGTTCTGCTGGATTCACCCCAGGCCAGCAGCCAAGCACCCACACAGCTTCTCAATCACTAAGCCACATAAGCAACAGAACAGGGGAAAGAACAGGAAAAGCAAAAGTGAGAAAATTCATTGGTCAAGATAAAGGTAGTTTAATAAGTGGAGAAAAAAACCCATGAGTGATGTATAAGCACTCCCTCATTATCTCCCACAAGCAGACCAATGCCCAGCTGGTCTCTGAACAATGGCTACCTCAATAGCCAAAACCTCCCAACTTTTATTTCTGATCATGATGTTATTTGGTGTGGAATATCCCTTTGGCCAGTTTGGGTCAGTTGTCCCAGCAGAGTCCCCTCTCAATCTCTTGTCCCCTACCCCTGGGGAGTAGAATGGGAAAAAGGGAAGTCTTGATGTGGTGCAAGCACTGCTCAGCAATAAACACTGGTGTGTTACCAACACTTTTTTAGTACAAATCCAAAACACAGCACCATAAAGGCTGCTGTGAATAAACATAACTCCATCTTGGCCAGACCTGGCACACAGGTCCCTAATCTTCTGTGTGCTTCTGTCTGCTACCTTCTTTCAATTATTCATTTTCAGCTCGGGGACTGTCTGTACATTTACAGTTACAGCATAGAGATGGTAGCATAATTTAATCAACAGCCACAAAACATGAGAGTTGGTTTACTAGATTAATTTCCAAAGCCTGATATTAAACTGCATTAATTTCTGTGCCCATCTGAAATGAATTGGTTCTTCTTTGTTATATTTACCATACAACTTTATTTGAGGGCAGTTCTACATCCTCTGTTTCTTTCACAGAATCACAGAACAGTCTGAGCTGGAAGGGAATCACAAGGATCATTGAGTCCAGCTCTTAAGTAAATGGCCCATATTGGGATCAAACCCAGAACTTTGGTGTTATTAGCACCAAATCCTTTGTATTCCTTATTTGGCTATACCAGATTATCCACAGTTCTTTTTGAACCTTAAGTGCAAGTTTCTTTCCTCCCTGCTCCCCAAACATACTGTGATTTATTTCGAAAGACAACTTCTACCCAGCATCACTATCACACAATTTCCATATAATGTATAGCTTTTTACATAATCTTTTATATATATTACGTATATACGTTTAGATATAGAATCTCAACATGAGTATGTGAGGAAGTCAAGTGTGGTACATGCTGGTCTTAAACCTCCCTCTGCAATGACTAAATGAAGTGACTGAAACAAAATAGTTACTCAGCCTGAAGAGAACTACCACGGGGAGAGGTTACACTAATTTCTGAAAATTGAACAAGCACATGTAAGGGTACTTTTTTTCCTTTAGAAAGGAGATTTCCCAGAAAAGAGAATCTCTGGGCCATACTGGTGTATCATGTTGCATAGCAGATGGTAAATTATTTAATCTCTTCCATAATCTCTCTTTATTGAAACTGCTTCTGAAAATACATTCTGTTTAACAGTAACTTTGTTTTGGAGATTATGAGGAAGACCAAGGATTTTTCCATGTTGTCATTTCAGTAGCACTCGAGTAACAGCTGCACTGTATACCTCTAAACTTTTTCCTACAAAGAACTCAGCTGCTTAATATCACAAAGTTGCTGAATATCAGCTGAACTGCGATAACTAAATGTCTGAGAACTGTCCACTTGGAGTAAATATAAGAAAATTCAGCAGATTAGTTCATAACACAAGAGGATTAAAATTAATGAAATTACCACATGTGCATAGGAGAGTACAATTACCTTGTTGCTGTGACTTATCTGGTGGAAATTTCTTAAACTGCATTATCATGACTATGTGACTAGGACTGTGCAGAAATGCAAAGAATTTCAGTGAGAGCTTCATAAAGAGCTGAAAACCAAAGAAACACTTTATTTCAAACAGACTTTGACTCAAAGTATCATTTTTTACTTTAAGATTTCAAAGATTAAAAGTTCTAACCATATAATAATTAAGTATAAATAGGCCATGATGTTACCAGGAACATGCATATTTTAAAAAATTACATATTTCTGTTTATTATTCTGGTCTACATTAATTTCACTCCCAAAATACTGGGAGAAAGTTAATATATGGAAACTGGGATCTTGGATTTAAAATATCAATATTTTTGTGAAAGAATATGTTAACTGCATAAAACTCCTAGTGGTTTTGATGGCTGTTTCTTGACTGCAGGTAGTCCTGCTAGACTGAAACTGCAGATATGGATTTATTTAAAGCCATATATGTGTCAGACAGCTATGTGTGTCTATACCTGCAAATAAATATGTTAGAATGCAGTATAGCACTAGAGAGCACAAAGCAGTTCTAGGAAGTTTTTATTTTTCTTTATTCAATATGACAAAGTAATTCATTTTTCCCAAAGCTGGCACGAATTGTTTTAATAATCTTCAGTGTATATCAATGCTTCAATTTGATTTACTGTGAGTGCATTTGCATGCAAAAAGAATTGACCTAGCAATTGCAGTGTTCTTGAACAGGGATATGATGTCAATATTTATATCAATATGTTAATACAAATGTGTGGTGCCATTAGGAATCCGTTAAGCAAG
Source organism: Pseudorectes ferrugineus (assembly GCA_008033365.1). NCBI lineage: Eukaryota > Metazoa > Chordata > Aves > Passeriformes > Pseudorectes > Pseudorectes ferrugineus. The sequence goes on from QWTY01001104.1 coordinate 5,422, forward strand.
GCTTTAGTAATCAGCAGCAGTCTTGAGATGCTCCAGAAACATTTAAGCACTTGAAGAGAGAATAATGTCCTCTTCCCATAGGTGTTTTGGGGTAGGTCAGTGGAGCAGGGCTGGACAGAAAGGCTGAGTGTGGGAGGAGGGAAGGAGGCACAGGGCAGAGAGGTCTGGAAGGGCAGCTGCTCCATGGCCTGGGTATGGCTCTCAGAGCACCCTGGTGTGGTCTGGAAATGAGCATCATTGCACTGGGAGAGCAGAGGGATTTTCCACAGCACAGGACATGCATTGTGCTGCTATCAGACAGAGGCAAATAATGACTAAAGATAGGGAAAAATCCCCACAAACTGCACCCTTCATACAGCTGTATCTTCAGCAGGTGACACATTTACTTTAAATTATTGTCCTTGTAACAGTCTATTCTGTTATTCCATATCTTAGTTTCAAAAATATACACTGATAATAGATACTGGTACACTGCTTTTTGTACTGTGGACAAGCATTCAACTTTTGGGAAAGACATATTTTCCTTCTCTTTTGCATTTCTTTTTAGTCCCAAGAGCCCTTTAACATTTTCTGTGTGAATGACTGAAAGGAAAAATAAATTCTTGACATTACTCTGAAGCTTACTACCAGCACACAAAACAGCACCAGCTACCATAATGATTAGGAAATATGTATTAACCAAATATAAGAAATGTGAGTAATTGTAAGCCATTTTCAGTTTGCAGATCCTCTTTTATACAAAAAAATACTGTTATTTAATGACTACCAAAGGTGGAGTATAACAGACTCTGGGGACAAAATTAAAAAAGTATTCCCATTTCCGAAAACCACAAGAAAACCTATTAATGAATAACACTGGGATAATTTATCATCAAATGCCTAAAGAAAGGACACATTTTCTTATGAAACACAAACTATTTTTTAATTTAAGATGTTTTTATGATACATGCTCTTTTCCTGCAGATGTTACTAAGTACAAGTATGGTAGTTTAAGCCAAAAGGAACTTAATGAAAGACTTAGCAAGAAACAACAATATTAACTGAACTTTAAAGAGAAAATATTAACTACAGTAAATCTGCACTTCAGGATTACAAAAAGTCATTATAAATCTGTTTGTACACTTTTTTCTGTTTTAGAAGAACCTATATTATTATAGCATCTGGCATTTTCCTTTTTTTTTTTGGTCCATATTAAGTCAAGAAGCTAAAGCTTATAAAAGTTATTAAATTTTGTAAATCTTTTCTCCCCTCTTTGACATTTCCTCTGTTCCCATATGCCACGTTTGCCACACTTGAGACAGCTTACCAAAGAGAAAGAGGTCACCAGAGTAATACAGTAGTTCAGTACCTTAATCTCATTAGGCAAAGGAAATTAAAATCACTACTATTTGAGTTTGAGAAGAAAACTTTACACCTTTCACCAAAGTTTACTTTAAAGCTTAGTATGAATGTTTTGGTTGAAGCAAATCTAAAGAAATAGAAAGGATTTAATTGAGTTAGGAACCCAAATCCCACAAGACTCAGATAAAAAGCCTCCTCAGGTACCTTTGTGGATCAGGTAAGCACGCTGATGTGCTTAGCTGCATTGAATTTCAAAGACAAAATCAAAACATCAGAGTATTTCCTTTTCTTTCCTTATGCTATATTCTAGAATACATTCAAAATTAAAACTCATTAGATAAAGCAAACAAAATACATTATTATACTGCAATACATTTTTGCACCCTGATTCTAAGAATACCATAGAAATAATTTTTGAATGAAATTCTGAACACATTTTCAATGAGAAAAAATTGTCATCTTCAATTGAAAGACAAATTTTTGATATATTATAAAACAAATTTTTCATTCTGGTTAAACGAACAGACACAAGAATATTTGTTTGATTGTGGAACTGCTTTTTCCTACAGGTCCATTGTGACTCATGATCAGGTTAGATGGCTCAAATTTGCCCTAGCAAGAGCTGTCCCAAGGGGAATGAGAGTACCCAAAAGCTGTACAAATGGGAAGATGAGAGATACCAGGAGCTGTCCCAGTGAGAAGATGAGAGACACCAAGGGTTGTCTCAATGGGGAGAAAATGCCAGAAAGAAATTCATAAACCCAACTCAGCAACCATGCTGAAATCAGGTCTGACAGGTACTTCTGGCAGGGGGAGATCACAACCACTGGCTCCTGGTTCACCAATCCAAGAAACCCACGGACTCAAGGGAAGAGAAAGACTGAGCATGCAGACTAATTTGCTTAAAAAATGAGGGAATCTTTTAAACAATAGAAGATAGAATACTAATAAATTAGAGAACTATATAATTTGTAGTCAATGAACATTAATGCCTTGGTTTGCTAATATATGTAAATAACGAAAAATATTGATAGTCGTGATGCTGGCTTTGCCATCTAGCACCCCTTTCTGTGCAGAACAAAAAATAAATCAAATACCTCAACTCTGTGGCGGAATGGCTTCTTACACAGCATGAAAGAACCCACTTTGGGATAACAGCTTCACCATGGACACATTAATAAAACATGCTGATTTTCCAGCCGTGCTCACCTATGTCTGGTCCATCTTGGGAGCAAGACAAGTGTAGACGAGACACCTGAGATTTGAAACGTAATCGTTGCACAGTTGCTGTGACCAAGACGGTCACCAATCCGCACCTCACCACAAGAGCCTCTCTGGGAACAAGCATCAAATCACACAGGGCACCTCTCCGAGTCAGCTCCCTGAGTCCTGTACCAAGAAGCTGTCATCCAGGTGTTTTAGGAATCTCCTGGACCTGTTTCTACCAGCTGTGTGGTGTTCCCAATTAACACCTGCAAGCTGAATTCCCCTATAAGGACAAGGGCAGTTGATTTGGAGGCATCCCTTGGTTCCTTAAACAATAAATTTTTGGTGCCACTGGGTGGCCAAGAGCAGCCTGCCATGATGACAGCCACTTCATTTGTTTTTCCCTCAGTCCTTACCCAAAGGCCTGGACATTGCAGCCCTTCCATTACATCCAACGCTCACAACAGCCCAGAACACACTCCCAGCGGTGTCCTGAATGCTCCCAGTGGTGCCCTGCATGCTCACACGCTGCAGAGCTGCACCAGACAGTCACAATGGGGCCTTGCACGCTCCTCTGCTACCGCTGTGCCCTTCACAGCACACTGCAGCAGTGCACTGGTGCTCACAACAGCAAGCTGTGCACACTCATAAGCAGGGCCGTGCCTCTTTGCACACTCACAGGGGTGCCCTGCTTGCACACCCCACTCGTGCTCACAACCCCGCTCTGCACACACCCCTTTCTTAAAGATCCTGGCCTGCAAACTCACAGTGAGCCTTTCCAGCCTCTGAAGGAATGAACGTTTGTGTAAAGGAATTCAATGAAATTAGAAATGGTTGTAAGAGCACCTTATAACCCAAATATTCCTCTGAGACTAACTTTTATTAAGTGATGCTTCACTCTGTTTGATCTCTGTACAGTCTTTTTGCTACCTCAAATGCACTGAGGTAAAGAAAACGCTAGTATATTTTTCAAGATAAGGTCACAGAGCTGAAATAGATTTTGATCTGTGATTATTTAAAACTTCTTCAGGGATTTTTCAATTTAAGAACTAATTCACCTTCTATGTATCTTCACTGTCCTCCTCTGCACATATAGACACGCTTAAATATACAATTTAATTATTAATGATTAATTTTGCTGCATGGTAGAAGAAATACCAATGAGAATGAGGTCTGAGTGCAATCTGGAGCTGCGCATTTTGAGGGTGACTGGTGTCATAGCCCTCTGCTAATACCATATGAAGGAAACATGTGGAATGCACAAATATAGGATCAGATTTATGTCAGAAGAAAGGAGACGTGACTGAAGAAGCCAAATAGATATAGATCCCATCATCTGTACAGCCAAACATGAGTTTGTGGGTTTATGTCCAGATGGAGAGAGGAAAAAAGACTAGAGACTTTTTCTGTTAGAAAAAAAAAGAAACTGCTTCCATCTTTTTCTCTTCCAAACTAAAAGAAATAAAATTAAGGGTAATGAAGTAGAAAAATGAGTACATCAAAAATATGAGAAAGGACCAAGACTGGATAATCCTGAAGAGCCGAAAAGACAAATGAAAAAACAACATATTAAAGTTTCATATGCTTTTCATTAACAGAAGTGCTTATATTGCTCCTTGTTTAGTCTTGTTTTGTTTTGTTTCTCCTCAGCATCTAAGTTTTTTCATGTGATTACAATAGCAAACAAGTGAATTACTGCAATAGTTCATATTATTTCCCCATCTTTTCTGGGGTAAATAATATGTATCAATTTAGAAAATGTTCCAACACAAAGTTCACGCATGAACATGTTTGAATGTTTTACAATGTGTTAAACTTAAGGTCTCTCTCTTTCTGGAGACGACTGCAATTTCTGGGAGACAGATAGAAGAAGATACAGAAGAGCCTAAAATTGCAACACTGACTTCTGAATTTCTAAGCAATTGAAACAGTGAGGAGGAAATTTAGCCTGAATACAAGTTCTCTTGTGATAATCCAGTTATTTATTTTGTTTGGACTTCCTACAGCTTTTATGCCTTTGTATAAAATGCTTGGGGCATTCTAGTGTCTTCGATTGGTGTTTAGACCAGGTTAACTGCCTGAAATACAGATACAGCAGGAGAGCAATAGTCTACCAGGACTCTCTAAGAAGCCAGGAGAAAAAAACAAATATACACATATACATGTTTTCGTTTTTTGTTTGGTTGTTTTGGCGAGGGGGGGGGTTTGTTTGGTTTGGATTGTTTTGGTTTTGGTTTGCTTTGTTTTTTTTATTTTCCCTGTACCTATTCCATTACTATTCTGAGTAAGAAAAAGACAGCTTATATATATTTATAAGGCAGGATAAGGTTGGCTCACTTTACTTGGCCTGCACTGACTGGGCATGAAACAGCCCAATATTAGCACAGTAGTGCACAAGCTGTTAAGTTTTGTACTTCAGTTTGGGAGCAGCTCTGTGCTAATGAGACTGCACAGCTTCCAGCCTGGAGAGCTGCAAAGCTCACAACTGTCAGTGTAGGCATCTCCACGTAACACATAACTTCTACTTCCCCTTCGAAGAGGAGCTCAGCCTCTGAAAGCAGTCAGAGCAGTTTCAGCAACCCCTCATTCATTTTTTCACACACCTTCCCCGGGGTTTCATGAGTATTGCCATTCATTGTCCCATTTTACAGCAATAAATTAGTGCCAGTCCAGCAGCTCGAGATGGCTGTTCACATGGTATTTCTCAGCACATTAGCCAAACAGTAGGAAAAGCCATACGTGCCTCTCATTTGACACTTGAGTCTCATCTTACACTTGGGTTTGCCAACAGAGTAAGAAATAGTATTTATCAAGCTTCTCCTCAACACAGTCTTCTTAATATCAATGGAAAATTGTCTTTGAGAGTAAAATTGTCCCCAGCTGAGCACTGTTTTCTGCACTGCTATGTTGCAGTGTGTAAGGAAACTTAGTTCTTACACTGGTCATCAGCAGCTTAATTACCACATTCCTCTAAGGCTTGATCTTTAATGACAACAAACATACCTGAGGAAAAGGTTTAATTCCTTTGTGGTTTAACCATAGCAAACAAAGTCTTCCACCAATATGAATAAAAAGATTACAGCTTTACAGAAAAGACTGATTAATACAAATGACCCTGATGTGTAAGATTTTGACACAAATCTCTTTTTCTTTCAGCTAACCTTTGAAATAGAGGCCAACATTTTTCTAGAGGATTATTTTTGTTTAGAAAAAATCACATTATGATACACAGACCTACTAGCAGCAAAACAGAATAAAGAAAATCTAAGGTAAGATTAGATGCCTCCTAAAATGGTAATTGCAAATCCGTTCTTTAATGTGCCACAAACCCAGAGGGGCAGGTAAGGAAATAAAATCAAAACTAAAACACACCCACTGTATAATATGTATGAAATTTGATGTGATTGAACCTCACTGTATGGCATATGGTGTATTATTCCACACATTTAATAAAGAAAATAAACAGGATAAAGTACATAAGTATTAATCCCAAGATTCTCACAGACTTCATCCTCAGGAGTTTTGTTTTTTGTTTCCTCAGAAGAGATTTTTAAAATGATGACAGAAGAAAGAAAGAAAGACTATTTTTAGTGGTGGGAATTGAGTGATCAAAACTAAAATCCAGGTCTCCTATTTAACTTAGAGCACTTTAGTTGATTATATATGAACTCTAGATGATATGACATTTTCATTATTATAAAAATATTATTAGCAATTCCATAGTTAAGGACACATTGAGATTTTTTGCTGAAAGTGATTAAAATTCTTCCACTTCACACTTCATTGACTGAATCTCTTTTCCACAGTTAACACAGTATCTTCATAGCAGAACTGATTTTCTTTTTCTCAAAAATTTTATCTCTGAGAGAAAAAAACCCAACACATTAAAATGATCCCTTTCAGATTTTTCTTTTATCTTCTAAA
>QWTY01001107.1:0-20951 GCA_008033365.1 Pseudorectes ferrugineus
AATTTATGCTGATATGCAAATGGACCAAACCTATAAAAGTGTGAAGAACTCGTGACTCGGGGTCCATCTTGGGTGTAGCCTTTGGCCTGCCCAGGGTGTGCCTCTGAAGGCCTTTCAAATAAATATCCACCTTTATTCCCTTACTCCTGTCTGGTGTCTGTTTCTAGGTTGGCCTCTTTAGGCATCAACACAGCCTGTGAAAGGTGTGGGGACAGCACTGAGGCTCCTGCAGGTGTCACCTCCAGGATGGCAGGCACCCTGCCCCGAGCACGGCGGGGGAGCTGGTGGTCCCCCCTGCCCCCAGCAGTGAGCCCAAGCACAGTGCACAGGCTGGACGAGATCTTCCAAACTTAAAAACTTGTTAGGTTTAAAAAGTCAGGCTCCTGCAGAGGGAAACATCAGCCAGCCACACCAAAACAGAAGGGCTGACATCTGCTCCTCTTCTCTAAAGGGTGACTGCGTGGGAGGTGAGCTCATCCCGGTGCCATCTCTGCTGGCCAGCACCTCCTGGCTGCCTCTGTGGTCCCAGATGAAGTCTGGACAGGCAGGAGATGAGCGCTGGTGCCAGGGAGGAGGGCTCTGGCCCCGGGTTATCCAGCAGGGCTTTGTTGCACTGCCTGCAACCCTGCTTGCTCGGGGGGGTCCTGAGAGCCCCAGAGCATCCCTGGGGAGCTCAGGGTGCAGGGTCCTGCTGCTGCTGGACCCCACACCCAAGGCTGAGCCTCACAAGGGTTTTAGCCTCTCCTCTCCTGAGCAGCCCCTGCCCTTCCTCTGTCATCCTGCAACGCTGGCCTGTCTGTCTGTCCTTCAGCACGCCTCCCCTGTCCTCTGACAGCCTCTACCAGCTTCTTCTTTTTTTAATTTAATTTTTATTAGCACATTTTGCAGCCTTGCAGCAACCCGGGAATACAAATAGGACAGTGAGGACAGCCAGGCCCGGGCAGCGGGAGCGGGGCTGGCTCCAGAGGGAGTCCTTGGCATCCCGGGAGGAGGCAGCTGGACAGATGCTGCTGGAGCCACCACAACCTTCCCACCACGGTCACTGTCTCCTCTTGGTTTGGACAGGGCCACCTGGGAAAAAAGGAGATTCTGCACGGCAGGAAAATCCCTGCTCGGCTTCCCCGAGTTTCACCCTGCTGGTGGGCGAAGCGGGGCAGGGAGGTGGGTGAAGGAGGAGAGTTAAAATCAGCAGCAGATGACAAGAAATTCATCCTGACCGGGGAAGCGAGTGCCTAAAAATAGCAGCAAGGTTCTCAGCTGTGACAAGACACGCTGGGATTTCTCCTGCTGACAGATGTATAATGGATAAGGGCACTGCACGTGCTGCTGCTGGCGCCTCTCGGGTGTAGCCAGGGCTGTGCCTGCATTTCGGGGAGCAGAGTGGAGGGGCTCTCTGCGTTTTGCAGGGTCAGCACACGCTCATTTTGGCCACCGTGCATCTTTGAAAACCCAGCCCCACGCCCAGGGGAGTGCAGAAAATGAGGAGTGCAGAAAATGAGGAGTGCAGGGAGCGCAGCGCCTGCGGGGCTGTAAGCGAAGAAATCAATTAGCAGGGAATACAAATCCTCCCTGAAACTGCATGAAACCCCCTTCTCCCAGCTGGCCTCCCTGCTGCCTCCTGCCTCACCCCGGGGAGGGCTGCCTGCGTGCCCAGCGTGTGCTGGGAGGGGGCAGGACAAGCAGGAGGCTGTCCTGTGCCATCAGAGTGATGGGACAAGTGTGACAGCCTGTGGTGACTGTGGATGAGGTGGCTGCACGTGGAGACAGGGACAGGGAGGATGCTTTGGTCCTCTGCCCCACATGCCCCTGCTTGCTTTTCCATCTCGCTTCTTTGCCCTAAAGCAGTGGAGTGGCATGAACCACTGGTGCCTGTGTGCCTGTCCCTCTGCCACTGATGTCCCTTGCTTGTCCCCCCAGCCCCGAGTTTGCTGCCCAGGGGAAGTCTGAGTCCGAGCTGCAGCTGTGAAGAGAAAAAACCCACAAAAATCCCAGAGAGCCCTTTCCACGTGGGGAGCCTATTTAGAGATGTGTGTGTGCCCATCCAAACACTTCACCTTGGTGCAGCCCTTGCAGCATCTCAGTGCAGGTTGTGGGTGGCTGGGGAAGGAAAATCCCCTCCAAGCCTCCCCCCTGCCAGCCTCCAGCACACCTCGCAGGGGGCAAAGGGTGGCAGTGCCAGGCTGTATTAATGAGGGCTTGTAGCTAAACCCTTCATTTCCCTGGGGGGGTGGGGGTGGTTTTGGACGTAATTGGTCACTGCCCGAGGGTCAGAACAAATTGCAAGGTGATCCATATTGATTTATAAGCACGTTTATTTTTACCAGCCTGCCGTGTTCCCCTCCTAGCTGGCAAGCAGGGATGCGTCCTCCCTTCCCCACCTGGGGAACAGCAGTGTTTTCTCTGGCAGGGACGAGCCAGCGAGAGAACTTTGATGTGGGCTGGCAGGCTCCCTGCAGCTCCCCTGCGGCCTCATCCAGGAAGGGGCTGAGCTGCAGGATCGCTCCAAGCGTGCACAAGTGTGGGGTTGTGCACCGAGGGTTTGCAGCACAGGCTCTCACAAACCCTCCGGCTGAAATGCAAAGGGAGAGGGGTGCAAAAAGGGCTTTCCAACACCCCCACGGCCTCAGGTGCCCCAGGAGCCCTGTCCCCCATAGTGCAGGCATGGGGCAGTGTTTGGGGTGGGCTCTGCCTGCCCACCCAGCTGCTTGGGGCAGGGAAAGGCAACTCCAAACAATTTCCTGCACATTTTCTTCTCCCTCAAGCCTTAGAAATGCAGGGAGGGGGTTTCTCCCTTTTCCCTGTCTTGCAGCCCTGCTCTGGAGCATCCGTGGAGCACTTCCAGGAGGGGTGGGCTGGTCCCTACTGCCACTAATGACGGGGCCAAGGGGTTTCCATCCCAGGAGGGAAACACCTGCTGACAAAAAGTGCCCAATAGCCAAGAATTTTTGCCAGAATTTCTGCACTTGGTGCAGAAATCACAGTCTCTCTTAGCTGCTCACCTTGTGCCCGGTGAGGTAAAGCTCCCACTTCCCTCCAGGGTGCTCAGAAATGGCAGAGTCAGCAAGCCTGGAATTTCTGTGGAAACAAAAACAGGGGCTGGTGTGTTTTTCCCCCCCATGTCATATTTTATTCCTTTCCTGTTGTGTTGCATTTTATATATTTTATTTATGGGGAACATTTTACGCAATTCTTTTTCCTCCTGGTGGCTGGGGATCCCTCTGGGCTTCCCTGGGATGCAGGCAGGGCTCTGCTGGAGGGGTTATGGTTATTCCCAAAGGGCTGTTGCAAGCCTGTCACCTTCCCATGGCCATCACGAGGAGATCATGGCCAGGTGACATCGCTGCCAGGCCACCTGGGTGCCACCTTGGGAGCCAAGGGAGTCGCCCAAGGATGCTGCCCACAGTGGTGGCAGAGGGTCCCCCTGCTCTGTTGTCCCTTCCCATCCCACACCTGGCTGAGGACACCAGGCAACCCCTCTGCCATCCTGCCTGGCAGTGGGAAACTGAGGCAGGGAGAGGTGCTGGGGGTCAGGAGCTGTGTCCCGCTGATGTGGGGTGCTGTTGGCCACCACAAAGCCCTGGCAGCATTTGCACAGATGCCCAAGTGGTGTTTTCCCCCCGGCCCACCCGTGGGCAAGCCAAGGGGTGGCTGTTTGGGTTTGTGGGGAAGGGGCAGGGTCCCCACAGGGTGTCCCACCCTGATCCTGGCCTGAGACTCCCCAGCCCACCAGTGTCCCCAAGCCCAGGGACAGCCAGGCCCTGCCACCTCGCTGCCTGGCACAAAGTGGGGCATTGAGGGACACAGCAGGGCTTTGTCCACCCTGTGCCTGCCAGGAAGGGGCCGGTTGCCCTCTGCAGGCTCCCTTGGCCCTGTGCTGGCTCCACAGCTGCAGGGGACCACAGGCACCCATGGGAACTGTGGGGCACCCATGGGAACTGTGGGGCACCCAAGGGACCAGGCTCTGCCTGCTCCAGCCCTGAGGCCACGGGGACCCACGAGTGTCCCCTCCAGGATGCCATTCCCCCATGGGGGTCACGGGGCTGGAGAAAATCGCTTCAGGATTCCCATCAAAAGGGGGAAAGCTTCCAGTTTGGAGCCCCCAAAGCTGAGAGCAGGTCCCTGGGATGGGGAACCCCTATTCCCTACCGACAGATGCTGGGAGTCGGGGAGGTTACAGGGGGACACCCCTGCTGTCCCATGGGGCCAGACCCCCACAGTGCCACAGTGGGCAGCTGGGACAAACACAGCCCGGTGGGCCTGGGGGATGTCCCCAGAGCCACCAGTGAAGGGGGACAACCCCCTCCCCTGCCCCCAGACTGCTCTGTTACTTTTGCAAAAGCCTTTTTTACCCGCAGAGCCCCGAGCGGGGCCATGGGGCAGCTCTGCCCAGCAGCCGCCGGGCACCCAGGAGCTGGCAGCCAAGGGGTGCTGGGGGGGCCGGGGAGGGCGGGCCCGCTCCCTTTAAGGGGGGTGGCTGTCACTCAGAGAGCCCTTTTCTTTGCTGGAGAGCCGGACAGGCACCCAGAGGGGGAAATACAGGGCGTGGGACCGCCTGGCAGGGGAGGGCTCCGCACACAGCACCGAAGCAGCAGAGCGGGCGGTCGGGGGAGTTGACCAAGTCCAGCACCATGGGTGAGTATGGGGTGAGGGTGGGGGATGTTGCTGGTGTCTCCGGGGACCTTATCCCAGAGCAGAGCCCACTGAAACTCTGCTCTGGCACCGGTGAGGTCTTGGGGACCCCGGTGTGCCCATGCCAGCCGAGGGAGGATGCCTTGGCATGGCAGGGGTGATGTTTTCTTTCCCAAGGCAGTTCTCTGTCCCCGTGTGCTGTCTATGGGGGCAGATCCCCACAGCCTGTCCCACCCGAGCCCTCACCACATGGACTGGAGGGGTGAGAGCTCCTGCCAGCCCCAGGAGGTCCAGGGAGGTCCAGGCGGGGCACTGAGCCTGTCACAGCTCGTGCCACTTGTGTGCCAGCAGCCTTGGGAAAACGGGGGCATGCCTTGTGCCTCAGTTTCCCTACTGGTGCAGCAGAGCCAATACTTGCCAGTGTACCTCTGGGATATCGGGGTGCTCTGTTCCTGGGGGTGCTCTGTTCCCAGGGGTGCCTCGTGCTGCTGGCCCCCTGCCTCCTCCTCCTGCCTGCAGCACGTTGTTCGGCGCTGGCAGCAGCGGAGCCTGGGTACAAGGCTCAGGATTGTGTGGCACAAGGGCTCTTTCTCCCCTCCTTTGCCCTCCCCAGGCTTCCCCCTTGCACCCTCCCAGAGCACGAGGGGCTGTGGCCGGGAGCCTGCCAGGCCCTGCTGCATCCCGGGACTCGCAGTCCCCTGGGAACGGAGCTGTTCGCTGCCCCAGGGTGGCCAAAAATAAAACCAGCAAAGGCAAGTTTGGCCCAGCAGCCTGCTGGGTGCACAGGGCCGTCCCTGTGGGTCCCAGCGGGGTTGGGAGCAGCGCTGGCCACGATGAACGAGGCCCCCCCGGACCTGCTGCGTCCAAGGCAAACAAGAGGGAGGGGTCCCAGCACTCCCCTATAGCGCTGCCTTTGTTCCCTGTTTGCTCTTGGCATGGGGCAGCCACTGGGGTGGCAGTGCCAGGACAATCCCCCATTGTCCTCGGTGCCACTGCGCAACCTTGCTCCCAGTGGGGAGGGGAGAACTGGCCAAGACCCCACGGCTTTCTTGTCCTCTTGGGGAGGAGATAAGCGCTGTGGGATTCGTGGAGGGAGCGTGGGTTTGGTGTGGGTGCCTTTTTGGCATTCAGGGCAGAAATGCCATGCCCAGGGGGGATGTGCCCAGGCAGCCGCTGTGCCCTGGGGTGCCAGAGCCCACGTCCTGGGGAAGGGGAGCAGCTTCCCTGGGCGCAGGTGTTGCACAGCCGGGGCAGCAGCTTGTCCCAGCTTAGCTGGAGCCAAACCGGAGCCAGATGCTGGTGGGTGCGAACCCACCTGCCTGCCTGCCCCCAAAGCAGGCAGGAGAGCAGCTGGCTGGGCACCTCCAAACCCAGCCCACCGGGAAACTGAGCCAACACTCCTGCATGTCAGAGCCCCGACGTGCAGAAGGAGCAGGTGCCCATGGCCTCACTGCTGAGAAAAACCAGCATTTAGGCACTCCAAGCAGCACACTGGTGTGTGTCCTCGCTTTCCCTGCCCACACACAGGTCCTGGAGGACTAAACCTATTACACAAGTGCTGTCGTTTGTGGAACTTCCTATAAACACGTCTGCCTGCATAAAGGGGCGGCTGCAGCCCGAGCTGCCTGTGGGGTGCCAGGCAAGGGACCAGTGCCCAGGGTGCCACCTGGAAGTCCAGAGCGCTTGGGGTGCGTGCTGGCTCCTACTCTGCTGCCCCAAGCAGGGCCACCTTGCTGGGTCTTCCGTGGGGTTTGTCTCTGTGGAGGTGTTGGGTTCCCCTCCATCTTTGATAGCAAAATGAAACTGCCCGCAGCCGGGCTGTGGTGGCAGTGGGGAGCCCATTAGCAGCGTGTTTGCCAGGTCCCACTGGCATTACGCTGCATCACGCTCTATTTCCATCTGTTTGTCACGGGTCAGCATGGCTGGCTCGCCTCAGCTCCTCACAGCCCCTGTGCCCCACCCTGCCACCGTCCCTGGGCACCCTTGGGTGGGCTCCTGAGCTGCTTAGAGAGCTCTCAGGGAAGCTGCTGGGCTTGGCTCTCCAGCACTGCAATGGGTCATTTCTAGGGTTTTCCTTCAACCTGTTTCCCTCCTCCTGCCGGGCACCTTTCTCCCACTGTGCTTGTGCTCCCGAGCTGTAGGCTCCAAGCAATCCTCGTCCCGGCAGTCCCGTCCCACCTCACCTCTTTTCTCCACAGGTTTGCTCGAGTGCTGTGCCAGATGTCTCATCGGGGCACCCTTTGCTTCCTTGGTTGCCACTGGCCTGTGCTTCTTCGGGGTAGCGCTGTTTTGTGGCTGTGGGCACGAAGCCCTCACAGGCACCGAGCAGCTCATCGAGACCTACTTCTCCAAAAACTACCAGGACTATGAGTTTCTCATCGATGTGTAAGTACCCCCCGCTGCAGAGCATCCCCCTCACAGCTTCGTCCTGCTCTGTGCCAGGCTGAGGTGTCTGGCTGGGCTGGCCAGGGCCAGGCTCTCACCCAGGCACCAGGGACACTCCAAGCTGCCTTTGCCCATGACTCCATGGCAGGGTCCAAGTGGCCGCTTGTTTTCATTTCACACCAGTTTTTATCTGACCCTCGCTAGGTGTCCTGGGTAGAGCTGGACCTCTGCACCGGGTAGGTATGGAGGATGTGGGGGGATCGGTGGCAGCCTTGCTCACCACAGCTTTGCCCCAGCTTGCTCTCCTCGTGGCTTCACCCTCTGTTTTGGTCCCCTTGGGGCGGCGTGGGGAGGGAAAGTGGCAGCGGCCAGGCTGCCGCACACAGGGCTGAGCTCTCCAGCGCCGCCCCGGCACCTGAGCATCCCTGCCCACTCCTCTCCCCCACAGCATCCACGGCTTTCAGTACTTCATCTATGGCACAGCTGCCTTCTTCTTCCTCTATGGAGCCCTGCTGTTGGCCGAAGGCTTCTACACCACCGGCGCCGTCCGGCAAATCTTTGGGGACTACAGGACCACCATCTGCGGCAGGGGCCTCAGCGCAACGGTAACTGGGGGCCCGAAAGGGAGGGGAGCGCGAGGCCCCCAGCGAGCTCACTCGTGGCAGCGGGTGTGTCATTGTTTGGGAAAGTGGCTAGGACATCCTGACAAGGTGATCTTAACCGGGGTTTGGCACCCCTGCGCGCGCCCCAGCGGGTTCACCACGCTCGGTGTGGCCAAAGGGCAGGAGACTGCGGCCGTCCGGGTTTTGGGATATCCCAAAGGGAAGCACAGCCTGGCTGCTCTCCCCCAGGCCTGCCATGGTCGCTGGGGACCAAAGCAGCCCACATGGCTACGTGTAACAAAACTGCTTCGTGTTTAAACATAGGCAGGGAGAACCTGAGCATCCCTGCAGTGCTGGCAGCTCAGAGCTCTATGGCACCTGGTACCCCTGGGGTCATCCTCTCTGCTGGGCTTGGGAACCATGACAAAGTGCTGGCAAAGGGATCCTGTGGCCTGGGGGAGCAGAGGGGCACGGCTGTGGTTCCCTCGGGGGCTGGTTGGGGTGGCACCATGGAGGGAGGGCAGGAGAGCCACGTTGACACACCAAGGCAGCTTTTGCAGCTGCCCTCCCGCAGAGACCAAACCCTGCTTGGCCGTGGGCACGGTTATCCCCCCCCGAAACATGGCAGCCATCCTGCTGCTGCCGGTCACCCCCATGCACACACAGCCGGGCGTGAATCCGGGACTGGCCCTGGCCCTGTGAGCTGCAGGAGCCCCCAGCTCGGGCTGCTGTCCTGTGCCGCCTGCCTGGGGATGCGCTGGGTCTGGCAGGCGGTGCAGAGCTGGGCGCAGGCAGCATCGCAGTCCCCTCCTGCCCCACGCCCTCCCCTGCCTGGGGAACCTCGCGCTCCCCTGTCCGTGTCCTTGGCCACTCGGTAACCACGGCTCTGCCCGGGTTTGTCCTGCCCCTTGCAGTTTGTGGGCATTACCTACGTCCTGACCATCATCTGGCTCCTGGTGTTTGCCTGCTCCGCTGTGCCCGTCTACATCTATTTTAACACCTGGACCACCTGCCAGTCCATTGCCAACCCCACCAAGACCTCGGCCAGCATTGGCACCCTGTGTGCGGATGCCAGGATGTACGGTGAGTGCCGGGTTCACCGCCCAGGAGCCAGGGCTCAGGGCAGAGGAGAGGGGATGGAGGACAGGGCCCAGGCACATTGGGCTGGGATAAAGCAGGGCAACTGCTGAAGAGCCCCAAAATGCTGGGGTGTGTGTGACACACATGGCTGCAGGAAGCTGAGCAAGGAAGTCAGCTCTCAGCCATGCCCTGCTCACCTGGTTCCCACATCTCCACAGGTATCCTGCCCTGGAATGCTTTCCCTGGCAAGGTGTGTGGCTCCAACCTGCTCTCCATCTGCAAGACCAGCGAGGTGAGTAACTCCTGCCACCCTACGTGTGCTCCCCTCAGTGGATCACCTGGGCACTGGCCTCCCCAGGCAGCACGTGGGACCCCGTGAGCTCACCCTCCTCTTCCCTTGCAGTTCCAGATGACTTTCCACCTCTTCATCGCAGCCTTCGTGGGGGCAGCTGCCACGCTGGTCTCACTGGTGAGTCAGTGCTCCCCCTGCCCAGCCGTTCTTCTCCGCCTGGCAAAGATGTGGGGGAAAAGGACAGCGAAGGTGGTGGGCATGAATGGGACAGAGCCTGTGCTCGTGTCATTTTCTGGCACGTAAGTGCAGATGGTGAATCCAGGCCATAAGGTAGAGCTGGCTGCAGGAGGGGATCTGGAGAGGCTTTAGGAGACTACCAGGGAGAGATCCTGCAGCCAATGCACTGAGTCCCCTGCCTTTCCCAAGCTCTCCTCTTGCTTTACGCCAGCGACACGACACCGCGGTGTCCCGACGGTGCAGCGGGGCTGTGGGGCTCTGCAGGGCACTGCTCTGTTGGGGTGTGGGGCTGGGGGCTGCCCCCTCGCTCACTCTCTTCCCACCCACAGCTCACCTTCATCATCGCCGCCACCTACAACTTCGCAGTCCTCAAGCTGATGGGCCGAGGCACCAAGTTCTAGCCCGCGCGGCGGAGCCCAGCCAGACCAAACGCCCTCCTTTTGTCTAACCCCGAGGCTTTAACACTGCAGCCACCCGACACCAGGTCTCCTGCGTTAACTCTGCCTTCGCTGATGACTCCCCTCCTCTTCCTCCCTCGCATCCATTGTGCTGAGCGTGACCAGGAAGGAGAGCTTCCCACCAATGGACACCTCTTCATGCACTTTTCTCTCGTTGCTCATCCGTAACCGGTTCGCTCTAGAGCCAAGCCCATCAAAACCAGCCAGAGAAGAGGAGGGACTTATTCCAGTGTCCCAATGTTGCCTAGGGATGAGCAAAGGCCTTCAAGCTCCTGGGAGGAAGAAATCCATGTAGGTTGCTCCATGAGTAGCAAGAGGCTACCTAGAGAGAAAAGGAAGTTGGCCCAGTCCTGGTACCATTGCTAGAGACTCTCCTGGAGCTGTCTGCTGTCACCACCCATGGATGGAGAATAAGAGAAGGATTTTTTTTCCCTTAGCAGAGAAAGATGATTTTAACCTAAATTGCCTGCTGCAGCCACGGCAAAGGGAGTTCAGGGCAAGGATCTTCCCAGTGTGGAGAAGAGAGTGCTGACCCCAATGCTGATAAAGCCCTAACCCAGCTGCCCCTATTAAAGCCTAAAGGAGTTTGGTGTCTCTGTAGACAAGGGGGACTCTTGGCTTTACCCTCCAGGCAGCAGAGAGGCAGCAAAAAAGGTTTGACTGAGGAGGGGACATCTCTGCACCAAGCCCTGGGAGCGTAAAGCCAGAGCCATCCCTCCGTAGGCAGGGGGTAACCCTGGGGACCGCGTGCCTTCGCCTGCCCTGCCCTGCCAGTGCCCTTCACAATGGTGCTCTTCTCTGGGGTGACGTCTGCTTCTCTAACCTCCGCTGCGCCGGAGAGCTCGGCTCGCTTCTCACCCGTGTCAAATGTAACCGCCCCTCCTTCTGTCCCCCTCATCCCCTCACTTGTTTTCCTGCAAGTCAGGACAACTGTCCTGTGCCTGCCAGGGTGGGAGGGACCGGCAGCATCTCGCTTCCAGGTGAAACCCATGAAGGAATAGAGGAGGGAAGGAAAGGTGGCCGTTCAGGGGTCACAGGGTGCAAACACAGCCCGTCTCTGCAATCCAGACCCTTTCTGGTGCCAGTCTTTTCCCATGGAGAGGGGTAGGGGGACAAGGGGTTGGGTGGAGACCTCTCCTCCATGTTCTCCAGCTGGAGGAAAGCCCTCTGGCTGGGTAGCATGGGTCCAGCCAGACCTGCAGAAGTGCTGTTTCTAGTCCTCCCTGACAACTGGTGATTTGTTTTGCTCTCCCCTGCCTCTCTTCTTAATGCTAATCTTTGTGTTTATTTATTGGAGAAACTACTTTCAGTGGCAGACTGTAGCTCCATCTTGCATGGATTTCTTTTCTTTTTTTGTGTCTGTATTATTGTTATATATATTTTTTAAGTGCTGGTTTCAGCAGGGGCAAGGATAAGGAGGCAGATCTGCTGAGCAGTGCATTTGAAGGATCCTTGCCGCCGGGAATGCTGAAATAGGTTGGCCAGGCTACCAACGCACACGGGATGGGGAGGGGGGAGATGCCAGGAGGGGTGGCAGGGTGAGGAGAAACCAGTCAAGATCTGGAAATTCACATCAATGCTATCTCTCTTGGGGGTTTGCTGGGGGTTTTTTTCATATCCATTTAACAAAAAATAACCAGGTCCTCCTTCCCACCCTTGTCCCCAGACCCCACACACGCACACATACACACACACACACACACACACACACACGCAAAAAGAGTTAATCAACTGAAAGTGTTTCCTTCATTTCTGATCTAGAATTTCAACTTGTTAACCAGCAATAAAAAGGAGCAAGTTTTTAAAGACTTATCTTACAAGATGTATTTTATAAAAATTAAAGAAAATACATTAAAATTAAGAACATTCTGAACAAGATGTACGTCTGCCTGTCCATTTGTTGTGCTGGCTTTCCCAACCCCGATCCCCCCCAACAAAAAAGAAAGGGGAGGCTCTCCAGGGAAGGGGAGGCTGCAGAGGAGAATGTCTCAGAGGAGCAGCACTTGCTGACCCATGTGTGGGCCAGCAGCCCCTGCAGGGCTCTGCCCACTCCAGCCACGAGGTTCATAACTCTGACTTCAAAATCATTGTTCCCAGCTGGGGGGCCCTTAAAACCTCTATTTTTCCTCCAGCCACCCTGAGGAAAGCTGGGGTCTTGTAGCAGCTGTTTGCTTGTGTTTGGTGGTGCTGCTGCCCTTTAACACTCAGCCCACGTGGTGACAGCCTCTGCTATGTCTCCTCATGTAGCACAACAAAACCACAACAAAACTAACAGGACAGCTCAAGCCAAGCTGGCTGGCACTAGGCAGCATGTGTGGGATGAACATGTCCAGAGCCACAGAGGGTGGGCGATTCTTTTGCTTGCAGAGAGCCCTGTGTGGAACAGGATGGTCTTGTTTAAGCACACGGGCACACTGGACTGTCACAGAGCCCTACATGTCCTGTCTGTGGCTCCGTGGTGGCCACGTGCCATTTGCTGCAGGATCGTTAATGGTGTGCACGGTGCTGGTGCGTGGGAGGGCATCGGCTGCTGCCTTTCTGCCCCAGAAACCCTAAGGTGCATCTTCCCACAGCAGCTGCTCAAAAATTATTGAGTCAAATGTTTCTCTTGGAAATTCTCCCCAGGAGCTGTGCTCAGGGGCCTCCAGGGAGTGAGGCCACAGAGGGATGCTCCCAGCCCCATGCTGCTGTTTGTAGATTTCAGGCACAGCCACGTGCCCAGGAATGGCAGGGTTGGACCTTCACTGTGCTTCCTAAATGGGACTCTAGCCCAAATCCCACTCCCCCCTCTCTTCCCTGGCTTCAGCCCCCTCCAAACAGGCAGCAAAGTTGCCCGTGCAGCCTGGCCAGGGGAGGTTTAGCTCACACACTGCTGCTGCCCCAGCTCAGTGGCACAGCTCGGCCTTGCCCTGGCTGACAGAAACCCATGGGGCTGCAGCCAGCATCAATGGGGCCCTTTGTTCCCTGCATTCCCAGATGCCATCACCCTCCTCTCCCCATGCTGAAAGGGTCCTGTGTGTGCACAATCAGCCGCTGGACAGGAGCGAGCTGGGGAACAAAACACCATCTCTTTCCCCTGGCAGAGACTGGTGCCCCCCCGGCCGGGGTGAGAGCTGGGGACAGCAAGTGCGAGGTGGTGTGTGAGAGCAGCCAGCAAGACCGGGGTGCCGGGCAAGTCCGAGGGTCAAAGGACACATGTAGCCTCATCAGGTGTGCCCTCGGCCGTGCTCCGCTGTCACCCCACCCGGGGACATGGGACCTGTCCTCACAGCTCCTTTCCTGGGCACCCAGCGCCCTCCAGGAACTGGATGAGAAAAGACAGGGAATAAGCTCTCCCTCATACCAAACCACATCTCTCTAAACAGGCCCATCAGGACAGCTCCGAGCAGGGCACCCAGTGCAATCACCTGTTTTCCCTTGTCTAGCAGCTAAAATGTGGCTGTACTTTGCTCCCACAAAGGCTGGACCAGAGAAAGGGACCCTGGAGCAAGTCCCATGGGCTGACTTGCTGGCAAGAAGGCGACTCCCATCCCTCCGTCCTGTGCCCTGCCGCCCGGGGAGACGGCCCTGTGTGCCTTGGGGAGATGAAAAGAGAGGGGAGGGGATGGCGGCACCCAGGGGTGTGGGTGATGAGCACAGTTCCCCAGCAAGGGCGAAGAGCCGCCGGGCTGATGCTGCTGCCGGCCGCCTCCGCATCCCCGGTCCTGCGGCTCCTCCCCGCGGCCGTCGGACGCAGCGCCGGCTCCTCGGGTAGCGAGGCAAGCGGCGGCGAGCCCCGGTTCCCCCCGCAGCCCCGGTCCCCGTCCCTGCGCTGCCCGGTCCCGGCTGACGGCGCTCCTTCCCCGAGCCTCCGGAACACAGAGAGCCCACCGGGACACACCAGAAACACCGCCAAAGGCTCACTTCTCTTAGCACGGATTCGGGCTCAGCCCTGGGAAGGCTGTGTAGGATGATGCGCTGCTTTCAGCTGGGGTAGAGTTCATTTTCTTCACTGTGGCTAGTACAGAGCTGTTTTGGATAAGCCATGCCTGGCAAGCAGCTCTGCCTGCCAGGGCCAGGGCATGGTACTGACACCCACCTGCCCTGGCTAAAGTCCTCACCTGCATCCTCTCAGGCACCCAGCTGCTTCCTCTCCATCTCTGCATGATCCAGCTCTGCCAGGGGGATGTCTGAAGATGAGGAAGGAACAGTAACTGGAAAGTTACAGAATCATAGAATGGGCTGGGTTCAAAGGGATCTTAACAATCATCCAGTTGCGACCCCCTGCCATGGGCAGGGACAACTTCCACTAGACCAGGTTGCTCAGAGCTCTATTCAGCCTGGACTTGAACTTCCAGGGATGGGGCAGCCACAGCTTCTGCAAGCAACCTGTTCCAGGAGTCCTGTACCTGCACGTGGCCACGAGCACCAGACCCCAAGGACTCCATGAAGCCACGAGGAAGGAGCTGCTGCACCAGCCAGGCAAGCGCTGGGGCCAGGGGATATCTCTGTCCATCTCTGATTGCTTTTGCATGAGCAATCGCCTCAGCAGGTAATCCACCACTTCACAGATTAGCCCAATCTCCCTGTCCAGGGACTCTGACTCACCTGTGGCCTTCAGACAACCACTGAGGGAGCTGCCATCACCTCCCGCTTGGGCAGGAGTGCTCCTTAGTCCAGAGCAGAACACGCCAGTGCCCCAGTGTCAGAGCTGCCCCCAAGCCCCTGTTTGGAACTGGAGCCTGGAGTAGGGTTTAGAGGCTCCTAAAAAGGCATTTTTAACTCCTTATTCTTTCTGCTCAGCCTCAGACCCCACAATGCTCCAAGGCCGGAGCCATCTCCCACCAGGTCATGATGACTGTGTGTTTTCAGCTGCCTTTTGAAATGGCTTAAGTAAGATGTTGGAGGACTCCAGATATTCCAGCCCACATTTAAAATGCACAGTTTCCAAGGACTTTGAACCCTACACTGCCTCCTGGAATCATGGATAGGGCAAGCATACCTGGGAGGAAAATAAACTAAGAGGTTCTGCCAAAAGAAACAGCAGGCACAGGCTCTGCAAACACAGAGAAAGCCTCCCAAAATAAGCAGCCATCCTGGCAGGACAGCGAAACAGAACAGTTCCCATATGCTGATTTCCTTCTCGGCATCCTATGGAAATCATGCCTGGTTAAAACCCCCTGGAGCCCGAGGAACCAGTTCCAAGATCACCGGAAGAATTCACAGGAAAGTACCGGACTTGCTGCTGAGAACCCAGGCTGAGAATTTAAGATGTAGTGACAGAAGGAAGCAATGTGGAATATTTCTGTTCTGAAACTGTTTTCTGATACTCTTGAAAAGACAAAACTGGTCACTGGATTCAGCTGTTGAGTTCTGATCCTTCAGCTCCTGGTCCAGGTAGGTACACAAAGGAATAACCAACCCCTCTGACCCCTTAGTGACTTCTCTCTGCCAGATGCTGTAACTAACCAGTCCTCAGAAGAACAAAAGCTGACTTGGACATTGATAAACCAAGAAGGCAGCCACTTCCCAAACTCACTTGAATACATCCATGTTTTATTTGCTTAAATAAAGGTAGAATCTTGGTTTTACAATTCCAGTTCTGTAGCAATAGCAACAACCGCAGCAGCACGAGTGGACACAGGGAAGGGATGGCTGTTGGCACCAAACTTGCAACAGAGTTCAAAATCCTGGCTCCTTTGGGAATTGTGCGTTTCATTTAAAATAAATTTAACAATTGAAATATATTATACTATACCTTTTTTAAAAAAAACCACGTAAGCCTAATATAATACGGGGTTTTAATATAAAAAAAGTCAACGATCCAATGTCTGATAGAAATAAAAGGTGCTGTGTAACACGTGCACAACAAGGCTCTTGAGCTTTAGCTACCAGCATTGACACGCACAGGGTGCTGCAAACAGCTGCACGTGTGCCTCCTGCACCGTGGCATGCTGAATCTCTGCCCTCTTCCATAGGAGGTGCCAGTCCTCACACAGATCCCAGGAGATCCATGGCGAAGTGGCTGTTTCACCTGCAGGGAGCTCCCTCAGCAGCCCCCCTGGCAGGGCCGGCCAGCACACGGGGGCTCGAGTCTGTTCTGACTCCGAGCCCCTGTGCAAACCAGCTCCAGGGAGTGAGGCTGTTCAGGGATGGAAACTGGAACCACAGGTCACAGAGCCTGGGACCTTGAAGGAAATATCAAGCAGTGTTAATGAAGAAAAATCTAGAGGCCTTGGGAGGTCAGACAGGTAAATAAACAGTAACAATAACATCCTGTAAAATCTTGCACCTACAGAGGCAGAATCTTCTTAAGGGACCTGTTTTTCCAGAGGCTGCAAGAGCTGCCTGGATAGCATTCACTCCCCATGAATACAACTGTTCAGGCCTGTTTGGAAATTAGATCCCCCTAAAACATTAATACTCCAGCCCCTTCCACACACGGTTGCCCTGCACAGAAGGGCAAGATCTCCCTGCGTTACCCCAGAGGAAATGGGGGAATGCTCATGCTCTGCATGCTCAGAGACTGTGCCGTGATGGAGACAAGCTGCCAGCACAGGGCAGAAACTGCCCTGCTCTAAAGCACAGCTTAAGGGAGGGCTGCTTGATTTGAGCAACAAAATTTAACATCCAGCAGCTGATCCCAGTGGGAATCACACTCGGCAGCCAGTGGATACGTGCTCGGGGCAGGCTCCTACGTGCCTGTGGGCAGTCACAGCTTTGGCCAAATGCTTGCACGGGAGGTTGCAGGGCACGAGGTTTGAATGGCAAAGACAGCAGTCAGCAAGCTCATCTCTGCTACACAGACAGCCTGGGACTAACACCTAGCAGGGAGCAGGAGATGGGAGCAAAGCCTGGCATCCCTTCTAGAAGGTTCCTTGGGCCCCCCATGCCCATTTTTCAGCCATCTTGAACAGAGGAAGTGGTGCAGCTTTCTCCCCACTGGACTGAACGCAGCGGTCAGTTAACTGAGCAGACACTCTTGACCAGCCTCTCATAGGAATTACAGATAAAACATCCTGGATTTCCCACGAGGGAACAAGGGCCAGGCCGATGGCATGGGTTAACTGTGCTCAGCAGCACTGTGCCTGACACAACAGGTGAATGGTTCCATGCTGCAGCATTCCCATGGGAACACCCACGCCAGAGCAACTGAAGGCATGGATCTGCCAGCTAACGAGGCACAGTGGTCACCAGTGCCAGACAGCAAGTGGGTTTAACAGCTGACCACACATGAGTCCCCCAACCACCTGCACACCTAGGAGACAGCCCACCCCCGTGCCATCTGGTCTGCTAGAGCACATCACCTGAACACAGTGATTACTTGTGACAGAAACCAGCTGAAGTTTCACACTCCAGATCTCCTGAGTAACCCTCTGACATGACGCACCGAGCGTCCACATCGGTGTTTTTCACAGAGGGCTTCAAGGCTGAGCCTCCACAAGACACAAGGAAACATGTATTAAACAACAAGCAGACAGTCTCTCCAAAAAATAACACTCACACAAGACAAAGTTAGAGGTGAGGAAAAACAGACCAGAAATAGGCAGCTATGAAGAAACAATGCTGTCACATTCAAACAAAGGCCCATCTCTCCTTCATATGTTGCTTCAGGTCAGAGCTCTAACAATTCTCATCACAATTCAGCCTCAGGACACAATGCACTTATCCCAAACAACAGATACACACATCCCAGCCACTCCAGTATTTGGCTTTCTCACAGTCACATGGGCCACAGTCTTTACGACAGGTTTTGTTCAGTATGCTGAGTGGGATTTCCTTTGGCAGTACGGTCATGAGTGGGTCTAGTATTTTTTTAGTTCAGGACTAAAACACTTCAGTGTCTAGGACGCTCTCAGCTTTGCTCTGCAGGCAGTTCTTGGTACAGAACAAATCCCTATTGTCTTTAGTGAATTTAAAGGACTTTAACCCAGCCCTTTAAACCTGCTAAAACAGGCAGAGATGGAAGCAAGACTACGCTCACATGCTCTGTTAACAGCTCCCTCCTGCAGATACATGCTCTGTGCCTGAAAACTCCAGGCAGGATTCAGATGGTGAGGCTGCAGCTCCCCAGTGAGCAAACCACCTCTTGTCCTCGTGGACACCCTCCTCAGAGTGCCCCAGGGCTGCCCAGGCGTGTTCCGATCCAGCCGCTGGCTTGAGCGCCGTTCCCGAAGCAGCAGCCACTCTCAACAACAGGAAGACCCCGATTTGGAGCTGGAGTGCAGGTCAATGGTGTGGCCCAGCATGCAGTGCTCCAGCTGCTCCTCCACCGCCAGCACCTGTCGCACGGCTTCCTCAAAGGCCACTGTCACATTGGTGTCATCCTTGGCACTAGTCTCCAGGTACGGATAGTTACCGTTCTCCATGCACCAGGCCCGGGCCTCCTCTGTGCTCACCTGTCTCTCCAGTTTGTCTATCTTGTTGCCCAGGACTACAAACGGGAAGTGTTCGGGGTCCTTCACATCAGCGTAATAGATAAACTCCTTCTGCCAGTTACAGAGGTTCTCAAAGCTCTGCCGGTCATCCACGCTGAAGGTCAGCAGGCAGCAGTCTGCTCCCCGGTAAAAGGGAGTCCGCAGGCTCTTGAACCTCTCCTGTCCTGCAGTGTCCCAAATCTGGAGGGTCACAAAACGCCCGTCCACCTCCAGGTCCCGGTTCAAGAACTCCACCCCAATCGTGTGGAACGCCTGCGAGTCAAACTTGTTGGTGACGTACCGATTCATGAGGGAGCTCTTCCCAACTCCACCATCTCCAAGCAGAATGACCTTCAGGAGCAAGGACTTCCCACTCATTGCAGCAGGACGGAGGGGCAGGGTACCAAGGCAATCTGCAGGGTTCAGGAATAGTACAAAACAGCCATTTCACTTGTGGGTTCTGCAGAAAGTCACACAGAAGAACAGAATATGGTATTCCCATCCCCATTTCTGAAGTTTCGTATATAGGAGGTGATCTCTTTTTAGAGAGATCTTATTATCCTAATCTCTCTTATTAGAGAGTTTAGAGCTGGGAACTGGACAAGCTTTCAGGCACTCAAGTCCTCCATCAGGTCCAAAATGGATGCAGCAGGTGACCCCTTTAAGTGCGAGGTGAAAATAACTGTTGAGAGTTCAGTATCAATTACACCACTTTTGGTGAAAACTCTGTATCAGAAAGCTTGTCCAGTTTTTCCAAACACATCATCGCTACTTAAACATCTCTCCGGGCCTGCATCCTGAGGCTATCACAGAAACAGCAAAATCACCAGGGGTGGCTGTCACCAGGCCTTCCTTTCCACTGTACCATCACCAGCTAAATAATTTCTCCTCTCTGACTTGCTCTACTGGAAGGATGTAATAGATGTGCAGGTCTAATATCAATACAAGTCATTTGTCAAGCTAGTTCTTAATCACCCTGAGGATGCTGACTCACCTTGCCAGCAGAGCTGCACGTGATCTCCATGGCTCGGAAGGGGTTTCCCAGGCACTGGGACCAGCTGCTCTTTGCTGGCAATGCCTGTCACAGCCCAGTTTGCTCGGGCTCAGCTGCAAGTTCACGTTGCAACAACCCAGACACCACAGGTTCCTTAGTCAGCACCCTCAAGGCCAAGTGCCAATGCATCCTCCCCCTCCCAGGGACACTCTGCAGGCAAAGGTAAAGGCCTGACATGGAATAAGAGGTTTGTTTGGCTGTTGTACTGTACCTGCTCTGTCTCCAGGACTGTCCAGGGAACACCTTCCTCCAGTGTAACAGTCACTAAAAAACAAACATCAGTCATCAAGGTTACCAGAGCTGCCCTCATTGTCTTTCAGTTTGTGACGCTGATCCAGAATGGAAGGACAACAGCAGAGCTCTAGTGCAGTACTGATGGCTGGAGTAAAACAGCAAGAACAAAGCACTGAGGAGTTTCCCTTGCCCTGAGTGAAATGGAACACAGCCCATTTCTGGCCAGGGCAGAGCCAGTACAATGTGCATGCTGAACCCCAGACAAGAACAGAACAAACTGAAGGAGCTCTGACATGAGTGCACAGGCTGGGCACCCTGTGTCTCCCCTCAATCCAGGGGATGATAAAAACCGTGATCTGCTTGTCCTGCCTACTCGCACACCCTGGAATCTGATTTGAGGATTGAACGTGCACCTGAATCTGCTAAGCAGGAGTGTAAGCCAGCTGGCAAGAGCCTGGTATGGAGAGACAGAGCTTGCTTACACCTGCTACCAACATTCCTGGGAAGGGTGTGGATGAGTAGTGCTGCTTAGTGATGACATCTCCAACCCATTGAAGCAGGAGTGTGTGGCACTGCTCAGATCAGCACTCCTACTCCTTCCAGGCCAATCCCTGCTTTCTGCCTTAACCTCGGGGGGCCCTGTTCAATCTTGATTCTGCTCTCTTTGCAGCCCTTTCAAACAGTGCTTACCACAAAGCCAAAAGCAGAAACTTCTGCTTTAAGTGAGTTTCTGCACTTTCTGCACAAAAGGCTCACCAATTTCACTTCCCTGCACAGAAACACCTCAAACCAAGCACAGCTGAGCTAACCTGAAGGGCTATTTGAGGAGCAGTGTGTGACCCAGTAGTTCTAAAGCAAAGACCAAAATGCAAATGTCAGAAGAGACAAACAGGAACTGCAGCACAGATCCCCATGGCTTAGGGGAACTCCTGCCCCGTGAGCAGGTGAGCTGTTCAATACCCTTGTTCCTTTCCCAAACCTTCCTGAGGGATGTTTAAGGCAGTCGCTGTCACCAAAGCCCCTCCTGGCACAGGCCATCAGACCCGAGCAGAGTTTCTGTTTAGAAATGGTCTGTTAGCAAGTGACTCGTTTTAAAAATTACTAATAGGTTATGTCGGGCTGCTCCAGAGCCTGCAGGTCAGCACGCTGCTGGCAGCCGTGACACAGCCGTGACACAGCCGTGACATCGCTGGCCCCGTTGCGAGCTATTCCAGAGGCTGAACCCCACTGCAGCAGGGCCGACCCGCTCTCGCAGGGCGCCAGCACCTGTGCGCAGGTACCAACAGCGGGGTGGGCACGCCGGGCCCGACTCCCCCCCGTTCCCCAGGCCCCGGCTCGGCGGAGGCGAGACCCTCCGGCGGGTCCCCTCCCGCCCCACGGGAGCGGCCAGGGAGGTGCCCGCAGCCGAGGAGCGGCACCCGCGAAGGGCCCGTCGGCAGGGGCCGGCGTGAAGGGGCGGCTCTCCAGCCCCCCCTCCGCGGGTGCCCCGGCCAGGGGCGGCGGCGCCGGGCCCGCCCTTACCTCGCCCTCACCGCCCTCCGGCCGCCGCCGCCCCCCCCCGGCCCGCGGGGCGCAGGTGCCGCT
>QWTY01001110.1:0-14298 GCA_008033365.1 Pseudorectes ferrugineus
ACCTAACCCAAACTGAATGAAAACATCATAAAATTTTCAGTTTTCTGCATGGAATTGTTTCCCATGAGCAGTACAGCTTTCTTGAGCATATGATAAAAAGCAGAACTTTCATCAAAGTAGTTCTGATGGGACACTACACAAGAGTTTTTGAAGAAGGTGTAGCCCTTCTTTTTTTTGTTTGGCTTTGAGATCTCTTGTGAAATTATGAGGGCATTATATATTTACATACTTTAGACATTCTTAAAAATCTAAATTTCTGCAAGTAGCTATCTGAATCTGTAAATGAAATTTCTCCCAGAAAAATATCTGAATGTTAATTTAACTGCATGCACATACTTAAAATTCACTAAAGAGCATTTTATTCTAATTATGAAGTTCAAAATGGCTTGTCAACGAAAAAAAGCTAATTTTGCAGTTATCAACAAATAAAAATAACCTCATAGATCTGCTTCTAATGGAATTAGGTGCTACTGTCATAAATGAGGGGAAGAGATATTGCTTTTAATCTTTCAACCATAAACTATTATATTGTACTATTATAACAATACTATTCCATTTTATAAACTGTCATTAGTAATAAAACAGTAAAATTTTCTACATTTGCTGCAGATTTACAGCATATCTCCCTGAGTTAGTTCTGGAAAGCATTTGAGGTGACCTATTGCTTGATTTTGCTCATTATTTGAGGCAGGGTTGAAAGCCAGACATGGGTTTATTACTGTCACCTCATCTGAGGGAATGGCCCCTGGCTTTCAAAGGCTCAGAATATTTTTGCTTCTGCTATACTGAAGTGTTTCAAGATTGTACTGAAAATCCTGCAGCAACCCAGCTCTGACTTAAAGTCCTGGACTGTATTTATTTTTGTTCTAGTGTAGGAAAAGACTGTTAGAAAGTGGATAAAATTATCTAATTTGCTTAATTTTTGTGAGATAGCAAATATTTTAAATTCTAATAGCAATTTCTCTTTTTCTTAATTTTGTTGTCCGATCTCCAGGCTTCTCATACTCATCAGAAAGAGTCAGATCTAACAAAGTCTTCCAAAAGTTTCCTAGTGTCAGTGATTTGTACTTGAGGTAAAACACTGGTTCAACTGAAAATAAAAACAGCACTTGATTTTGTATTACTAGTAAAACATAGCCAGGAAACCAAACTAAGAGAAGCACCCAATAAAAATGAGAATCTCATTTTGACATCAAGCCAATACACATTTCTCTTAGAAGTAACAACAAAGTATCCAATGTATTTTCTCTGGCTTAAACTTTACTATCAGAAAGAGAACTAAAAATCCTCTTCCCTCTATCTAAAACAAAACCAAAAGGTAATACCCAGTTAATTTCCATTTTGACAGTATGGACTTAGACAACTGTGTTGGCACAAGTGAAATGGAATCTTTGACCTGGGGCAGATACAAGTGGTCAAAGAGTTCATTTGAGTGATCAAATATTATTGCTGTTGAAGTATCTGATCCACCAAATGACAGCTTGGGGGGAAGAGCTGAAAGAAGAAAAGAAAACCAAAAAAGAAAGTGTCTTTCTTTTGTTTTATTTGACTTAAAAATCAGCATAAGACTTGTTTTCTTAAGGTTTTTGTTATCTTTCTGTAGTGTTACCAGAAAGCTATCTTTCTTCAGAAAAAAAAAAATGTTTTTCCTTGCAGTAATGACAACTGCTTACTTAAGTTTCCATCATGTGATTCTGATTTAGCTTTAGAGCAAATCTAAATCACTCTTTGGGACCATGGAATTAAGCAGAGGTCCTGGAATCTTAAGGCTCAGTACTGAGGTGGGAATGACGTGCCTCAACTGGAGTAAGAGCTAGATGACGAGGATTACCCACAGACATTAGGATCTAAAGCAAAGCCCCTTGGTACAACCCACAGCAGCAGGAAACATGCAGACCTATCCTAGAGAGTCAGACCTGGTGAGATGAGAAATAATTAATTGGTTTTTTGGGGTGGGGAGGAATGAGACCACTCTCTGGCCTCTCCATGAAGGCTGGCAAAGGAGCAGGATGGCACTAGATTTAATGGTGAGCAATTTTTTCATTTTCATAAGGAAGCAGTGTAGTGGGCTCTCCAGCAAGGGAATGGGAAATGATATTCCCAAGCCCACAGAAACTGTCAGTTCTGTTTGACTGGCAGAAGGAAACTTCATTTCCTTTCCCTATTAGTGTGTCTTTGTTTTAGAGAGCTATTTATGTTTTCTGATGTTTTCTAATATACACAGATCTGATACAACTTTTTTCTTTAAGGGGTGCATATGATGCACAAAATTTAGGAAAAACTGGTTGAAAGCAGTAAGGAAAAATCTCAGCATATTAAAATTCAGTGGAAGAGCAAACAGCTGTTCTTTTGCCAATTCCCAATTGAGAATGTCTATAGCTTACTTAGAAGCTACTCATTATTTCTGAGTTGCAATCACAGAAATATAAAATTAGATTTATACTTCATTTCATCACCCTCATTTCCATACAGGTGACTCAAATATTTTGGAATTAACTTTCTCCCGCAGAAGACCTCTCCCCTTCTGCCTGGTCTTTAATTCTGACTACAAGGAGCTGCTCTTGCAGCCATTTCATTATTCAGCTTCTTGATAAACTCATGGGATGGAGATATTCAAAATTCCTATAGACATAAGTAGTCAGAAAAGATATTAAGTTTGTATTAGTAGAAGTCAAAAAAGTGCATTAACTCTCTTGGCTTTCCTGAGCATCTGGGAGTATCTAAATATTTTCTTTTGCAAAAGGTTTATGTCTGCAACATCTGAAATGCTCACTTGCCCCAGTACTTTTGAATAACTCCTTGACAAGGAAAATAAATTCCCTGCATTCTCCTTATGGTCATCAGTGGGGCTACCTGTCTGCATTCCAGTATGTTAACAAATCATATTACATAGCTCAAAGTTGCCTCATTGCTTTCAACTCAAATTCACAACTGCAGCTATGTAAACATATTCTGGACTTCTAGAGTCGTAATTTTTATGGTTCATGATCTCATGCTGTCACTGTTTGTTGTAATATGATAAACACATTGAAGTAAAAATGATACATTCACTTTAATTCATTTAATCGGGTACTTACAGTATAAGGTTTTTCCCAAATTAGTGTATAAGTCTGACTACCGTAAATTGTACTTGTTGTTTTACTGACTCTTGCTTTAGTATGGTCTTTCTGGAAACAGATATTTATTTGTGAAGGCCTTGTTTAAAATTCAGAATAACTTATTTTCACTAAGGAAACCTTAATATTCCCAGGAGCCACTGAGGAGCAAGTGGATCGACCTATTTGGGTGGAGGCCTACTGTATTTAATATTTATTTCCAGATCCAGAGTATTCTGGGCTGGAAGGGACCCACAAAGATCATCAAGTCCACCTCTAAAGTGAATGGCTCATATGGGGATTGGATCCACAACCTTGGTGTTATTAGCACCATGCTCTAACCTCTAATCTCAGGGTCATTCAGCAGTGGCGAAGAGACATTCCCTGAGGGAGGGTTCAGCTTAGGAGCTGCTTTGAACAATAAGCATTTTATATCTAGCTGGAAACAGAGACCATTTATCTTACCTTTGCACCAAACACATCCAAAAAGCACTAAATAATGTCATAATATGCAATGGTATCATCATCGTCTTTAGCTACTGCCGGCATTTCAGATTCTCCTTTTAATTTGCTAGAATTTATTTTGAACTAGTAAGTTAATATGAGTCATAGCTGGGGAGGCACAGAGGGAAAGTTTGCATGACAACTGCACCAGCCCTAAATATCAGCCAGACCTGGTTTTGACTGCTTTCCTGAGCACTAAATTCACTCAAGTTCTGAAATGCAAGAGGTAATGATTATTACAGACAATTAATTCCTGAGCATTTGAAGAGAACAGGGTATGCAACTAAATTCTCATCTGGATTTAATGTTTGGACATACCAACAAATTTACAGCAATAAGAAGATGTGCTGATATCACTAAAATTAGACACTGGTCAGATCTGTCAATGGAGAAATAGATAATAAATAATAAGAATATATTTGTATTTCAAATGAAAATGTTTTCTCACCAAGACTTTCAGTCCTGGACTTGGCCTACGTTTTCTTCATATGCTCAGACTTTTCTCACTCTAGGTCAGCACTCCTGGTAATGTACATTATCACAGTGATCTCATTCTCATGTAGTTCTTTACATTTCTCAGAATCTGGAGATTGAAGGACCAATTAATTTGGCTAGGATAAAATTAAATAGACACATCCAGAAAATTGGAAACTTACTTGTTGATGCTGGCTACAATGACCATCTATTTTTATTGTACTGTTTTTCTTTGCAATACACCATTACAAGTTGGAAAATACCCTAAAACTTGAAAACAAGCTTGGAATGCTAGAGTCCAAAGATTAACATTACTCTCCACTAGAGTTATTGACAGCATCAATTAACTGTTTTGAATAGTGCAGAAAGTGTAGAAATTAGATGCGGCTAATTTCAAATTAAGCCCTACCTTGTGTCCTAATTATGCTTCCAAAAATTACAGTAAAATACTTCTGTGAACATACAAATTTGGCAACTACAACTTCAGGCTGCAAAAGAAATGTCCTAGGAAAGTGCTCCAGCTTCTGTATGGCAAGCACCAAGGCAATCAAATTTTCAGTGGGAAGAAACAGATCCTGAAGTAGGAGGAAGGCAAAATTCTTAGCTTGTTCACCACATGCCTCTCTAAGCAATTTCTCTCAAACTTATGCCAGTACAAAAAGGAGATGTGTAGGATTGATTTAATACTCTGTGTGCTAATGACAGTATTTCGTCTTTATGTTAGAAGCAATGTTTTCATAGTTGCCACAGATTTATAAACCCTAGCACATACATTTTCATCCATTTTTCTTGTGAAGCTTTGATGAAGCTCATCAGAAAGCAACACTCTTTAACTGATTTTTGGTTTGACAGAGATTGCATTTGAATAGAGAAATTTCCACATCTTCTCTCATAAGAAATAAGAGCTGCTCGTGGACACTCAAGTTCATCCAACAACTTGACAATTCTTGAAGGAACTTCTACCATAGTGTGTTGGTTTAATCTGGTAATAGTCTTTTCACTGCAATAATTACAAAACCCTTTAACAGACAAAAAATGATTTACAATTGTACTTACAATTTCAAAGATGGTTTCAGTATACCGATGAAACCACTTACTGATGTGGAAAGATTACCACAATTTCTTGTTTGCTATAATTGGATGATAGTTTGCTAAAACACCCAAAATTGAGAGCCAGAGGCAAAAGGTGGTTTTGTGCTTTTGGTACAAAGTTGAGACTGTTTAATTTATTAAAATTACTATTGTGCATGAATGTAATGAATCATAAAATCTGTTCCAGTGGTTTTCATTTACCACTGCACATGCAAATCCTTATCTTTAATTTAAATGGAAGATCTTAAGGGAACTATCTCAATTGTAAAGGAGAGAGAATTCCAGTGGGGAAAAAGAAACAAAACAAAAACCACCAAGAATAATATGTTACCTTCATCCATACTGCTTTCCAGGGAGCAAAAGAATGAAGATCTCATGTCAGTCAGCAAGAGAGAGTCTCTTACATCCATGCAGGAGTAGTGACTCTTAGACAGAAGTTGATAAAGCAATGCCATAAGACAAATGAAATTATTAAAAGAAATATTCTGATTAAGAATTGGACATAGGTTCTGTACCATTAGTATTTATTTGCTGATATTCAAGATTAAACCATCATTTTATGACAAGTCTTCATTTTATGCAATATTTTTATAAAATGAGATAATTAGTAGAGGTAGAATGAAAAAAAAAAAAAAGTTGTTTAATAAGTTGATTTTAAATTTTATCATCCAGAGCTCTCAGGAACTAAATAGCACTATCAAAACCAGATAAACATATGGGCAGAAATTAGTTAAGCCAAGTTCCCAGTGTCAGACAATTATGTTAAATATGTGCTGATTTCCAGGTGCAGGCAAATATCTCCACAGGAACAGTGTCACTCCACCTAGAATTTAATAAATTGGAATTAACAGCTATACCACTCAGTGTATATCTCACCTGCCATATGTGATTCAGCCATTAGTGGAATGTCTGTGATAAATTTTGGTGAGTAGCTTTTAGTTTGACTACTTGATATATAAAATGTCTGCTCTTGTGAAGTTTCAGCCTGTTAATTGCTACATTTATTTGGCTCTGCACTAGAAATGATAAAATGATGACTTCCAGTCTCTTCTTCTCACCCTTTTACAGGCTTCTGCTGGAGACCCTCAGACGGCTCTTTCTCATCTTGCCAAGTCATAGCCTACATAAGATGTTCTTTGTACAGAAACTCTTTCACCTTTCAGATGCCCTTCTCTGTTCCTGTTCCAGTCTTGTATCGTTTCTGAGATGGGGCGACAAGGTCTGTGCAGAGCAGGCAGGACATCTGCACCTCCTAGAGTACACAGTGGTGTAGTGATGCTCTGTTTACTGCCTGTTCAGCACATACTCCAAATACAGATAGTTCTGCCTATCTCACTTTACACGTCTGTACTTTGGAAACAGCCCATTTCACAGGTAAAGTATTTCTTCTGCAAACTCTCTTTCCAAATATTGCGTTCTGCTTGGCCTGTATATGATAGTAGATCTCCACATATAGGTATGAAAGAGAAAAATGTTATTTAAATTCCATATGGAATTAAGAGTCTTACTGCTTGCTAGCAGCAAATCAGGAAAAATCACCCTTTGCTCAAAGTAAAATAAAACAATGAAGTGAAAAATAATGAAATCCACTGTAATATGAACACTTTTTCCTTCAAGTGTTCTCTCCTCCTTCAAGCGTTCTTCTCCTCCAAAGAAGAAAGCATTATTGGTTATCTCTTCTGAAGTGAGTTAGATCTGGGAAAGAAGGGAAGCTTGGTCTGGTTCTTATAGAGATTTCAATACCATGTAGAGATAGAGGAGAACTCATTTAGAAAATCAATAAAATTTGAAACAGTCTTCATCATTAATAGAATTTGAATAGTACCATATGTATAAATCTACAGATATGAGCAATATTCGTACAACTTGTGCTTCCATCCAGGCCCTAATATATAGAAAATGAGAAACATAACCCTTTTTCCATTCTCTTTTGCCCATTATGGATAAAATTACAAGCCCTTCTGGGATAGCATAAGTTCCAAACCAGGGATCAATATTTGATTCATCTGAAGGAAGCAAAAGGTCTACAGATATCTCCAAACAAAAAAATGTAGACAAAAAGAAGATAACACAATTATAACTTCTTTTTTAAGAAGTCATTTATTAACAATACACTAAGACTACATGTTAAAATCTGATATAAAGTTAAGAACACTCTTTTGTAAGTGTGGAAAATTAACTTAGTCAACAGCATGGGACAGACAGAACTACTTCTAAGAGCTGAATTTACCAAGAATTTGCATTGACGTGGAAACTAATTAACATGAAAATGCACCAAGAACCTGTATAACCTTGAGCAACCTTCATTTAGATTCAAAACTAATTTCCCTACAGTGAAAAGCCACTGAAAAGTATAAAAAAAGAATAATTATTTTTTTCTATATTAAGCGTCTTTAATGTATTTTATATAAACCAGCTCCAGCTGAGGTTAACTCTAAAATCCACAGTATACCCTGATACCTAGTGCTAAGGTACTGCTCTTTATTTTGGCAGTGTTGTTACTTTCACAGTCATAGGTCAAGAGATAAGTCTCTGGCAATAGAACCGGTTTTCACTTGGTTTAACCTACTTTTGTGCGAAGTCCTCCAAATCTGAGTGTTTCCAGTGATTTGCTGACATCATAACCCTTTTGTACTTAAAAGTAGATATAGTAGTATTGTTCCTCTTTTTGATAATTTGTGGTCAAAAAAAGGAACTTTGAATTAAGGGAGAAGTACAAAGTTACCTTTATTGCAAAACAAAAAATAAAACCTAGGGGTGTTAAGGTTTTTTTTTTTTTCTTAATGCATTAGTAATTAGCTCACTTGCACTAAGAACTTGGTCTAAGATACTGAACTCAGTTAGAGGTAGGAGGTAATATGGTTGAGGTTTACTTATCCTGAGTTCTAATTATTTGCTTTCTATAATCTGCAGAAGCAGACAGAACGGGGATCAATGCAGAAATGCAGAGAGACATTCCTCTGGATGCCTGCAGATTCTTCTTTGCAGAAACGGGCAGGGGAGAAGATAGAAAGGGATCCGGATGGGATCAGGAGGGGCTGTGTTCTGTTTCTTTAGAAGCATAAATCTCCTTTCTGAAGCAGGAAACTCTTCTTAACCAGACTTTGAAAACTGCTGAAAACACCAAAAACATACTTAGTGGTCTGTTTTAACAACTAAAATTGGGGATAAGTATGATCTTTATTGAGACACTAAACAGATTCAAGTGTGACTCAGACACACTAAGGCATATAAGCAAGTAAAAAAGTGTCGTTCTGCATTGACAATGAACAAATGAATGACACTTTCTTGTAATTCACTAATTTAGCTGAAGAATAGGAAGGCATTAAAAAGATAACAAGTAGGGAGTGGGGAGACAGCTGCTACACTTAAACATTTTAATGGTATCTTTAGGTTCGTTAGTCAGTTTTAGATATTAGCCAGAATGTTTTGTAAATCACTCCTGCTGTCCATAACTGACTCATCAATCAATTATCAGTCAGATAAGTTTCTTCAACCTCTAATTGTACAACCTTAGTTCAGAGGGGCTCTGCGTCTATTTCCTCAGAAATTAAGAAAAAGCACAGAAATAGATTAATGGATTAGGGAGATTTGAAAAGTGTTTCTAAAAGCAGAGCAGAAAGAGAGCTCACATCCTTCCCTCTATGAAACATCCAACAAACACCTGTGGGTTTACTCTATCACATAAGTGGTAATGGAAGGACACCTACAGAAAATTGACCTCCCTATTGCCTTTCCTCCTCCTTTCACCATTTCTTTGTCCATTGAGAGTGCCCATGTGGCTCTTCTTTGCCAGCCAGAGAAGCATTTTCCTCTTGTCACTGCAACCACAACTAAACAATGACATGCAGCAGCATTAGAGGCTGAGGAGGTACAGAAAAAATACAACACTGTATATCCACCAAGGAATTTCAAAAAGAGGATATTTCACCGTAAATAAACTTTATTTCATAGGTCAAGTCCTGCCATAGTACGTGTCTCTTCAATCCTCCTATATTCATATAGGCAGTGTAAATGAAAACGAAGTTCACAAGGTAGGTTAGAAAAGCTCTTTCTTGGTCACATTCAATTTGTTAGTCATAAACTATTGTGAATATTTTCTGCTCTTGGCAAACATCTTGCTTTTGATCTTTATGTACTAAAAGAACACAGTTTAGTTTAACTTAACTCCTACAAATCAAAGCTAAAATATCAACTGAACCAGTGAGCAGGAAAAAATACACTAATGTTGCAATTTCACGAGCTGGTACTGTGCAAAATTAATTCGTAGTTACCAACCATGCTGTGCCTTTGAAGAGTGAAATGTTGTAACGCCTATTTCATTAGTCTGTTCTAGTTGAATCTATTCCCTGACACGTGAAATACTAGTGAATCCTCATGTACCTCCTAAATCTTCTTGTGCAACTGAAAAAGATGCTTCTGGTATTGGGGTTGATAGCTGTTTTAGCTAATTAAACAATCCCTCTTGTAAGAAATGCCATCCCTCTTCTGGCAGCCAGGGGTCCAGTTTCACCTATGGGGCAGGAAGTTGCCTGGCCAGAGTTCCCTCCTCCTTTCCTGCCATACTCAGTGTTCCTTCCAAATCTGGCTCTAAAGGAAGCGAGACCTACAAATCTGGCATCAGGGTCACTTGTAGAATGCCTGTGTCACCTTTGACAGCCTAAAAAGAATGAACTTTTCCTGGCTGGGTCCTCTCAGAAATTGTGGTAAGGATGGCCCTTCTGACCTGAGTTCAGATCCCAAGTGAAAGCAGCAGTGCAGAGACACCACATTTATTTTTTTAATCTTAGTTCTAAACAGTTTTCACATCTCCTCCCAGTCTTCCTGGAAAAGGCTCAGATTCAGTTTGGTTTAAGCACTGGGCAGAGGTTCAGTAAGACTGCATCCGAAACAGCAGTTTTCCTGAGAAGAGAGATTCATGTTCAGAAGAAAAATAAAGTAGAATAAACAGTTGAAGAAACCCAAAGCCTCTTCCTACTTCCATCTCTATGAAATATCAGCAAGTGATTAGATTATATTTCTCCTACTCATTTTCTTTAATATAAGAAAGGGACACACATAGTTTAACTCCCAGCAGTAACTCAGATTAGTGTGGAAAATACAGTTCTCTACTGGACTCTATTTACATTTAACCTATTAGATAAATGCTCAGCCAAAGCCTCCTCTCACTTACACAAAGAAACCTACCAGTTATAGCACAGCTTGGTTGTTACATGAGGAAGAATTTGTTCCAGTCTCTTCTATACGACCTGCACTTTTGCTTAATTCCTCACAAAGATCTATCTTACCACCCCTGTGCCAAAATACTCTCAGGCTTAAGTAACTTTCAACGTCTCCTTCTCCAGCCTTGAGACTCTCATCATGGCAGTTTGGCTTTGGTATAGGTGCTGAAAACTAGGTTAGATGAGGGAGAGAAAAATAATTTGATAGTGTGCTGTGAATTGGCATGAAGGCTGTGTTGGCACTTGCATGAGTTAATTGGGTTACTCAAGAGTAGTGAAGATTCAATAAAATTGTTCAGGTCACCCCAAAATCTTCTCACTTTAGCAGTTCTTGTAACAAGTCCAAAATATACCATAAATGCTCATTTAGAACAATGAAAGTATTTTTGCTCAATATGGATTAAACAATAGCAAATGTATTGTATTATTTAAGGAGATAGTACTGGTCTTCCTAAAATGCTTGTTTCATGATTGTTTTAGTTTTAAATATACAAGATGGAAAAATACTTCACAAAATGTCTTTTAGTGAAGTATCTTCAAAGGTATTGTAGCACAAGAAAAAGTAGTTTAGATACCTGTAGAGGGTCTCTGCCTCTCTCTTGCTCCCCCCATATATGTGTTTATTAAAATATGTATTTTCAAATGGCCTTCCAAGGCACTCCTGAAAGAAAACAGTAATCCAGTAAGTAGAAGGCATTATGAAAACAACTGAAACAGATATTGAACCAGCAAGACAACCCTCTGCAGGGACGAACTTCAAATTTCAGGGGCACAGCACTGAAGGCAGACTGACCAAAGGAATTCCTTCTGAAACCTGGTGTTGACAGGGTAACAGCAGTGCTGGCTCCTACAAGAGCATGCCATCATATAACTTAATATGCAAGCTGTGACATACATTAGCTAAAATTAAAGAAAACATTAGTCAAAGCAAGATAATGGATTCTCAGCTCACAACAGGGTCAGCAGTAAGAATGTAAATTCAAGTGTGAGACTATATCTCCCACCCATGAGATCAGTCATGACGTATGTGGCTTCTGCTATTAAATTTAGTGACCAACACCAGTACAATTTTCATGAAAGAAAATGGAGAAACAATCAAAGATGCACGTGACTGCACATCTGCATGTGGATCTCTTAAGGA
Source organism: Pseudorectes ferrugineus (assembly GCA_008033365.1). Lineage (NCBI taxonomy): Eukaryota > Metazoa > Chordata > Aves > Passeriformes > Pseudorectes > Pseudorectes ferrugineus. The sequence goes on from QWTY01001110.1 coordinate 11,529, forward strand.
TCTCTTCCTTACTAATATTTCTTTATAGATGATCACCAGAATCAAGGACATCAGTGCAATTTTATATTTCCTGTGCACTTTAATACGGCCTAAAACATGGGAAGAAGGGAGTACTCCCCAGGACTGCATAGCTCGAACAGAAGGTTTTCTACAACAGTTCAAAATAATTTATAGTATTCAAATCACCTCATCTGGAAGGCTCTATCTTATTTAAGTATAATGTAGGGAAGGGAATAACTTGCACACAGCACATGCTTTGCATCTGTCCAAAGTCAGAGACCGGGGATAATACAAACGTTAGGCAGACACAGCCCTTTTCTGGGTCTGGACGGTGTGATGTGAGAGACACCTGCAAGGCTCTTTGGAGTGGTATAAGAACAATAGTTACGATGAGGAGCAGCTCGAGCTGATGTAGAAACCTCTTCTTTACTAGAAGAAGTTGTAAGACTGACATTTCAAACAGCAATTCTGGCTTTCCATGAGCTCCTTTGAAATGTGACTATGGGCCCATCACATTTCCCCGGCAGTCTGAAAGCTGATGCTTGTTTGTGTTTGCAACCTCTTCGGGGAGGGGAGGGCGGGGCGAGGCGAGAAGAGAAGAGAGGAGACGAGACGAGAGGAGAGGAGACAAACCCAATATTGCAAGTCAAAGTACTTTTCATCATTTACATTTTCATCAAAAGGCAAACATATCATCAAAATATTTTCTATTTTAAGCATAAAGTTATCATCTCCTTTTTAGAATATATTTGGCTTGCTCTGCTCTTTTTTTATGTTGGTATGAACTAACAGCAGTTTTATTTTCATTATCTGGTAAATCTATTATCTTGAAATATCCTTCTGTAACACTCTTCTAACACATCTAAAATTAATATATTGTAAGGGAACTGTAGCCAAAAGCTACATAACCTCTCTTATACATTAATTTTTAATCTGGATATGGAAACAAGCCCTCAAAATATGAAAATCTATTCTGACCTTTTAAATATAAGACAAGCATTTGATTCATACTTGATAAATGAGTTTTTAAGATGGAAATTTTTAGGAGGAACTGCTAATTTTAGTGCAACCCCCATTATTTTCACCTTCCAATCTTGCACATTTTTTTAAACTATACTTTTTTTCATGAAATAACAATTTGTAACAGTTTTATAAACTTTAAGTGCATCTTTTCAAATAATTCTTAAGGTTTTAACTTCTCAGTCCAACTATGTTGTATCCTTACACTGTTCTTAGGAAAGGAAGCATGCTACTCTCAGTCCTTCACTCACATCAGCAAAAAGCTTTTTAAATTTACACCAAACAAGATTGTGACTTAAAGAGATTTTCTTTTTAAGGATGGATGTTAAACACTTATTGCTACCATTTGGAATATAAAACAGGAACTGTGTGATGTATGTCAAGTACTGATCAGAAATACACTGAACAGGGACATCATGCAACATTTATATCAGCAACAGGCATTCTTAATACAAAATTTAAAGTGAAAAAAATTTGTTATGCAACTTTAATCTCAGCTGAACTTTAGCAAGTTATGATGAGCCTTCTCCAGTATCAACAAAGGGAGCTGCAGTGTGACTGAGGCTGGAGCACCTTCATTCACCTCAGAGCACCTCTGGAGCTCGTCCAGTCCAGTCTGGCCACACTCTGAGCAGGGTCGGATGGATACAGCTGCTCACGACCATGTTCAGTCATGTTTTGAATATCTTCAAAGATGGAGACTCCACAATCTCTCTCAGCAACCTGCTCCAATGTTTGACTGCCCTCACAGCACAAAAGCTTCCTCTAACATTTAATTGCAATTTCCTGTATTTCAATTTTTTCCTATTGCCTCTTGTCCTGTCACCGGGCACCACTGAGAAGAGTCTGCTTCTCTCTTCTTCACTCCTCCCTGAGCCTTGTCAAGTCTGGGCTAAAAGCCTCTGCTCTCCCAGTCTCTCCTGATTTAACAGATACTTCAATGACTGAAGCCATTAGCATCCCTTTCAGAAGGTAGTGTGTGTTCCATGTGTCCTCCTCTTACAGGACTCAGAGTTGGATGTTTCAATACATGAAAGCTCTATGTGTCTTTTGTGTATAGTTGTTTACTTCATTAATAACCTTACCTGAGTAGTGTGGTGAGAGAACCACATTTTAACTTTCCATCTAGCTTTTATATAGAATTTTGCAGAAATTCTTCTGAAATTCGAATCAGCCAGTACGTATATCAAGATATACCATACAGAAATATAAACTTATTTCTTATTTTCCATAAAATGTGCCATGGTTACCACAAATGGCAGTTCAGAATTCCACTGGAACTGCCAGAAAGAAAGCAGTGAACATTTTTATCTTTCACATTTGCTTTTAAACTTGATTCCCAGAACTTCTGTGTTCCAGTCCATTGTTACAGTAATGTGAGGGCTAATGAGTTTATTGACTTTACAGATAGTTTTCAATTAAGAGGAAAGAAAAATTCTTAGAAACAAATTGCAGCTAAGATCTTCTGTCATCAGTGAGAACATCTCTCAATTTGAGGGTAATAACTGTCTCCAACAGAAATATATTCAGAAACTGGCTCCAGAATTATTGTCTATTCATATCAGATACCATTTCAAGTGCAGATGAATAGACACTTCCACTGCAGGAAAAAAATTAAAAGCTAAGGCAAAGAAAAAGCTCAGAGCAGGAACAAAGCACAGAAACAGTATCAGTGCACATGGACCTTTCATGGCACTGACTTAGGAACTGATAAGCATCTTCCCAAAGGAGCTGGCACATTCACCTAAAA
>QWTY01001111.1:0-10099 GCA_008033365.1 Pseudorectes ferrugineus
GTGGGACTCCACACAGCAGCTTTCCACCTTTGATGGTTTCCTATCACATGGCAGGATCCATCATCTTAGAGAAGATATCCGAACCTGCTTTCTTTTGAAGCCAGAGAAATTCAGATTCAGAGGTCTTTGCTGGCCTATCCAACTGCAGGATTGAAGTCACTAATGTGTTCATGTGCTATGGGAGTACAGGGCTTTAGACATTCATGAAGCTGATGTTAATTTAATGTTTTATTTTTCCAAAGTTTGAAAGTTCTTCATCAAAAAGCAGAGTTGTAAAACTTTGGAATTTCCTCTTCTTTTTATTCAGAAATAAATAATAAAGAGGTGGCTATTATTAAATAAATCACTAGCAATGGCTTTAGTGGATAACCTACTGTCGTTCCCATTTGACATGTGAGACACTCAAAGGACAGTGCTTTCTGCCCATAGGAATGTTCTCAACAATTGTCTTGCAACTGTTCAGATTTCCAGGCAAAACTGTGTGCAGATGGAAGCTGTTTGTGGTAGTTGGAGTACCCATGGGTGAAGTCATCTGCCAGTATTGATCAGTTCAGGTGCAGTTCTTAACTCTTTGCCTGTGACTTTGTGGGACACAGTTATTTCCACAATAGCACCCTCCCGTGTGAGAGGCCCTGGTTCACTGGCTCATTGCTGAGCTCCCTTCCAGAGGAGCTGCAGATGAGAACAGTGTCCCAGGGCACCTGTGATGTTTTCATCACTCCCATACAGACCTGGCTGGGGAGCAGGAGCAACATGAACTGTTTGTTCCCTGCACTGGGGGGCTGCAGGACTTTGTTTTCACTAACTGTGCTGTTTTCCTACAGTGCTACTTCCCACAAGGATTTCTGACTCCCGTGAGAGTCCTTCCTTAATTGCACAAGTCTTTTCCACAAGGAAAATATTTTTCTCTTGGAAACTCCACTTGTGTAATCCCAGGATTAAGGGTTAGATATGTTTGTTCATCTTCCAGAGAGCTCTCAAAACATCTAAAGGAGTGACTCTGCTCTGCATTCCAGCAGGTACCCAGCACTGCTGGGGAGGGCAGCGGAGTGTTCAGGCTGTTCCTGAACTGGCAGTGCATTTCAGGGACATGTTCTGTGATTTATTTGTCCTCACACCTTGGTTAAGAGTAGCTGAATCTTCCACTAGCCAGGATTGCAGCAGCGATGGGGGTTGGCAGAGCTGGACAGAAGAGGGGTTTGGGAATCCTTTGTTTACTGTTAATTTCTAGAGAATGTGACTGAAGTGAGCTTTAGGCTCCCAGCCCTGATTTTCATCTGGCAGAGAGGTTGCTGGTTTTATTTTCAGTTAGAAAACTCACCTTTCCTGTGTTTCTGTAACACATGGCACTCTGTGCACTCTGTTCTGCATGGCACCAACCCTTAAAATCATTTCCAGGTGCTGGAGCACAGTGCAGAGTTTTGCTCATGAGTCTCCCTCTCTGTTCATGGGTGAAGTTGAAGCTGTTGATTTGGATCTCTTGCATTCTGAGGCCTGTCTGCCTTTCTCTTGAGTTTCCTGACCTGTGTGTCCCTGATAAAAAAGAAGCCACTTGATGAGGTGTATTCTGTGAAGGCTCTGGCAATGTGACCTTTCCTTTAGTTTGAAATAGCTTAAATTCAGTGTATTTTTTTCTGGAAGTGCTGAAAAAGTCATCTGTTCAAGTGGGGTCTCCAGAGAATGCTCCAGAAGTTGTTCCTAGACAAAAGGAGAGGAGTTGTGTGAGTCTCTGCAACTGATTCAGGTGCTGCTGGGACTGTGTGATTAAACATCTTGGGATGGCTGCAGCCTTGGGAGAGGCATTTTTATGATTCTAGAACTTCATAAATAAATAAAAGTAACTGCATTTGAGGGATCGGGATCACAAGATAGCATTAGAACTGTACTCTCTTAGAGATCCAGCATTAGAAGCAAATTATTTTCCTTTTTGCTTTGTCTTGGCTTTCATCTCCATTCTGAAAAGAGTCAAATTAATGAGCAGTATTGAGCTATTTGTTTGGCAGCAGATGTCAACCAGCTATTGATTGTGATCTGAAGCAGCTGACTCAAGTGATTTTGTTGTTTCCAAGATAATATTTAACACACATGGAATTAAAACAAGGAAAAAATAGAAGAAAAAAAGTAAAAGCATGCTTTAGATTAGATGTCTTGTGTGAGTTTTATGGATTATAGACTCTGTCCCTCTGCTGTCACCAACACTCAAGTCTTTTTATAGACTTAACAAATTCCATTTTGAAAGCAGGATGGTTTTTCCAACTTACCTCATCTGAAGGCCACTGTAGAATTGGATTGCCTTCATAGTTAGACACCCTCTAATTTGAAGCCTGAATTTATTCATGGCCAATCTGTAGCTGCAGGTGGTAAACTTTATATCTCTAAACGTTATATCTTTTCACCTGAGCTCTTCCCAGCTACTCATATAATACATTTATATTCAAATTAGAAGCTGAATTTTTAGGGACTGTTCCCAAGCACAAGGGCTGTGGAGAAAAGCACCGTAACATAAAATACTAGAGAAGAATTAAAGGCTGCTAATACAATCCCAGTGCTTCCTTCATGGGCTTTTTTCTCCATGATACTTACCTGCCTTCAAGCAGGAATTCAGCAAAGTTAAGGGCTAAAATCAGTCTTTCAGCCAGCTGAAGTCATTACATCACCTTGTGGTGCCTGGTGTTAGTTACTTGCATAATTAGGCCAAATTGCCAGAAGGAAAACAAGTATGTGAAAAAACCCCAAACAAACTTAAAAAACCCAAAAAACAACCCACCAAACCCCAACAACTAGGTTCTGTTGAGGGCCTTACATTTAACAGTACTTTTTATCAGGTACACAAAATAACTATGCCTGCAAAGTGGTGTGGTTTTGAGGCACTTTTAGATAGTTTTGTTGGTATCAATAGGAGCTGTATTTTGTACATACATTTAAATGGACTGGTCTGCTTTGGGATATTAATCCACCTTGCTGAGTGGCAGATATAAAACCTGATTTAATTAGGGTGGTTTCATCTTGTCTGCATTACAAAGAGTAAAAGTGAAGAATAAAAATAGTCAAGTGAAGAAAAGTGATTTTCATTTTAACTTGGTAATGGAAGAAGGGAAGAGGGTTGTCTCTGAAAACCAGCAGAAGGAACTTGTAGTTCATTGTTAAACTTAGCAGCTTGGGAAGTAGCCTCATGATAGAAGCAAATCCTTGGCACCAGGCTCTGAATTAAGCTATGTGCTTTCCTGGGGCAGTTGGATTGTAACAATGGGAAATAAATCTGTATATGTGTGAGATGTGTGTGTTCTTTGGCTTTCTGGTCCTCTTCAACCTGGCCATATATTTGTTTTCCACGTTGTATATTTTATGATTTGTATTAATCCCTTTTTTCTGTTTAATTTATATTTGCCATCTCATCATGTTTTATTGGTCTGGCAATGATTGCTCATGTAGTCATGACAGTCTGCAGTTTTACGGAAAAATATTTTTCTCGGCTTTTATTTGTTTGTCAAACATTTTTTGCAAATGTTGCACATCTGTAATAGTCCAAAACAACTAGTTAATAAAACCAGATGGGCCATTTGGAGTAATTACTCTCTAATGAATTGGAGGTCAAGAAGATAATAGTATCCAGAATTTATTATTTAAAATTAAAGAATTTATTGCTAGACCAGGCCAGTTTTTCCTAGATGGCAAACAAGCATGACATTTCTACCTCTGGCCATTCTCACGCCTTCAGGTTTTCTTCTGATCTTAAAAGTATCATCTTCAATTTCCATTTATTTGCTCTTGCTTCTTACGCTTAGATTTCACTTCCCTATCAGGGTGTAGTAACTAGTCACTTCTGTATTAAGAAGGAGAGTGGTGGTAAAAGAAGTAACTGATTTAACTTTTATTTTTTTAAAAAGTACTTTTTTTAGATTTACTGTGAGCTGTGTCCTATATAAAACCCATTTGTTGACTTACACATTCGTGGGCCTTTGTATCTTAGAGGTTGTAAGTTCAGAGTAGATCTTGGGATTATTTTTCCCCTGAAGTCACCCAGTCTGTATTTCACATGATGTGATTACATTATCACTTCTAAAACCACTAAACAACGTAAGCACGTGCAGATGGCTCGGTCCTGGCAGGGAGGGGATGCTGGTCAGCACAGTCTCTGACCCCAGGGACACTTGCAGTTTAACACACTATAGGAGGCCCTTAGAGCCTGGTACATCTGTGTTTGGGTTTGCAGCTCAAGAACATCACCAGAGTGATGTAGAAACGTTGATTTAATTTATTGCATCTTCTACAGGCAGCACCGACGATCCTTTAGCTGATCTTTCTGAGGTCTTAAATACTGACGATGATATTCTTGGAATACTCTCTGATGATTTGGTAAAGTCTGGAGATCATTCAGGTATGTATGTCCATAGAGTCTCTCCAGTAATTGTTTCCTTTTTTTTCCCTCTTTATTATAGAAATATTTGTTGTACTGTATCTGTAGGTTATGCTCTAGGTCATTTCAGATACAACTTTCATATCTTAAGAATACCTTCGTTTGGAACGATTTTGGTTTATTCTACCATAAAAATGCCCAATCTTGTCAACATTTTGTTTTTACTTAGCTCTTTGCTTTGCTGCTTAAGAGAGGATAAAATGTAGCTGCTGTTGTCTCTCATACCTGCGTAGCTTTTTTCAGCATGCAGCTTTTTCTTTACTTTTTTTTGTTTTCGTGTTGTAATCATCCATTTTATCTGGTTTGGGTCCTGTAGGTCTTGATTTATGCACTTTCCAGGTTGAGAACTCACCTTCCCCATTTGGTAAGAATCTAAACAATGGATGATCCATGGTTAGCAGTAGCCCTCTTTCCTAGTGGTTTTAGCTGAAAGAACTGCATGTGTAGAAACTACTTCTCCTTTATTGTGTCACTAATTCGTGTTTCATTTTCCACTCTGTGGTGTTTGAGTCTAACACGACCTCTAAACTCTGCACTCCGCCTTTAAGAGTCCTGCATCAAGTTCTGCTTACAGCTTTTGAAAACCTTCCTTAGTTTTTTGTGTTCCATGATACAAACCCATGCATTTTCTTGCTGCCACTGTAAATATTACTTCCTGTAGTAGTGTGTAGTTTTTATCATAGTGGTATATTATGTAGATGAAAAGCATTTTTACCAACGTGAGTATACTAAAGCATGATTAAAGCAGTCAGCATCAATCCTTTTGTTTTCACTGGATAATGGTTCATCACTCTATATAAAAGGTTGACAATAAGTAGACTGGCATGTTTCATTATTTTCAATTTGGGGTTATTTGGTATCTATTACAGAAATATATTTTAAGTACTGAAGGATAGAGTTATTTTTTCCCAGATTTTTCTCATTTGAGAGATTTATTGACTTGTAAGGGGTGTTAGGAAATTTATGTAGTGAGTTATGTTTTCTTAGTGCCAACAAATCTCTTTGATGTAACCCATAATAGTCAGAATTTGTTTTTCAAATAGAAACTTCTGTAGCTTGTTTTATATTGGCTACACTTCAACAGCATTACAGTAGTTATTTTTTGTAATATTTGAAGTGAAGAACATTTGAAGTGAACCTTAAGGTACATGAGGATGAACCATGTTTACTACTGGTGTGATTCTTTTCAAAATGTGAAAAATCGTTAAAGTGGAACTATATACTGAAACCTTTACATTCAAAACCATGCTGAACCTAAACTCAGTAGTCTTACTTCCCATTCTTCCAGTTGCATTATATTCAATTAACATTCCTCAAACAATACAATAAACTGGAGGTAAAGAGTGGGAAGGTTTTTTTATGTTTTCTAACCAATGTTTTGTTTTGCCTTACCTTTCAAATAATAGAAAGTCCTGGTTTAGTTGACAGCTCAATTCTAGGGGAACAAAACAGGGTTTATGCTCTTTTTTCAATACTAATAAATTTTGCTGTTCATGTCTAACTTTCTATTCTTTCTTCCTCCAGCTGGATTGGATATTGGCCCCATCTCCGATGATCCTTCTTCTCTGCCTCAGCCAAACGTCAACCAGAGCTCACGGCCACTGAGTGAAGAGCAGTTGGATGGAATCCTCAGTCCAGAACTAGACAAAATGGTCACAGATGGTAATTTTTTTGTCCTTAATTTTGGCCTTCTAGAGAACTTCAGTAGAAATCATCTTTTCTTTTTTCTTCCCCCCAAATGTCACATCTCTGTATTGTAACAGACCTGTTTGGACTTGGTTGCACAATTACTTTTATTGCTTCCTCTGATGATTACTTACCCTGTTACCTTTACTTTGTCCAGGTGCTATTCTTGGCAAACTGTACAAAATCCCAGGTACGTGTTCTGATCCTCCTTGTCTTTCATGGAACACAGTTCACAAGCAATGCCAGCAACTCATGCAGAGTGTTTTTTTTCAGAGCTGGGAGGAAAGGATGTTGAAGATTTGTTCACAGCTGTGTTGAGTCCAGCAGCCACACAGCCAGCTCCTCTGCCACAGCCTCCTCCCCCACCACAGCTCATGTCTTTGCACAGCCAAGGTATGTTCCTCTGGTGCTTTTGTGAGCAGCAGCCTGGCCAGGAGAGTTGTGCACCTTTTAGATGCTGATGTGGAAGTAGGACACACCTTATGCTGTGCAAAATTGTGGAATGTGCCATTGTTAATTTGTGAAATATTATTCTAAACCTGTTCTGAAGGGAGTATGTGATTAACATCCATGTAAATATTGCTAATAGAAAAGGACAGTTATTTGAGATTTTTCTGACATATCGATGCTTTTATTTTAGCTGACACTTTGATGGTTTGGAAGTTAGTCTGTGATAAAGCATGTATTATCTCCTGACTTCACTCTTTAATTACTTTTGAGTACCTCCTCAAGGGTAAGGCAAGAGTCTGTGTAACACTGATTTACTGAGTCTTAATTTCTGTAAGAATGCAGTTTAATATATTAGCTAGTCCTAATAGAGAGGAGGTTAACTTAATTTAAAATTTATCTTGGAAATTATACTTTATTTTTCTTCATTACTACGAAAATTATCATGAGTTGATAGAGCATATTCTTGCTCTTATATTGAAGGCAAGGGACAGATTGATTTTATTTATTACTGTTACCAGTAGAGCTATTTTTTTAAGCAGTATGTATGAGTATAATTGAATGTGCTCCTTTTCTCATCAGACATCACCTCTAGTGGGTTTCCCCTGAGATCAAGTAAAGAGTGCCCATTCTTTTATAGTGGTAATACAAGAAGTATTATGCAAATTGATTTGACCAGTGAATTAATCATAAGAAGAAAAGTGATTTGTTTCCTAGTTGGATCAATTTTCATAAAAACTAAAGACTTCAAAAACTCTTAGAAAGGACAATGTTTAAATACAATGGGTTAAATTAAATAAATAATGGGTTGATTTAAAGCAAAAGGTAATATAGATACCAGTGTCTGTTTCCCAGTTTCTTGAGTACTTGGAGATAGCTGCAGCATTTGAGTTCTCTGAGATTGTTCAGCTCCTCCCTGTGGGAACTGCCGTGATGACAAAGTTTTAGATTTACAATTTGGTTCTGTTACAGTGGAATGATCCACATGTTTCTGTGAGATAAATCCTTCAGTAATGGGGCAGCTTGCATCAAGTTTCAGCAATTTCAAATAAAATTACTGCTCTTTTCTCATCAAGATGTGATCACACAGTGCAAACCAGAGGCCTGACTCTCCATCCTGATTGTTTGCCAGGTCTTCACAGTTACTGTGTTTACCAGCTGTAATAAAGTACATTCTCTTAAATGTTGTGTTACTTGCAACTGTAGTTGCTGCATAGCTTATATAACCTTTAGATCAGAAACAGTCTCCTAAAATGGGAGAATGATACAGTGTCATCCTGCAGATGCATCTGAGTCCTGAGCTACTTCTGTGCTTTTAAGGAAATACTGGGGCAACAGTTACAGTCTCACTGAAGTGATGGGATCCAAAGGCCAGAGTTAATTCTGTGTAGTAAAATCTGCAAATACCATCTGCTGGAATGAATCTGCCTGTGCCACATTTGTAATACTGTAATCAAATAAATAACATTTTCTGCCTTCGTACTGCTAGACTGGACATTTAATTAGAAAATGCTAATCCTCATTTGAGTAGAGTTATCTGTTTCATTGGTTACAAATTAGGGAGTTAGTAGATAATGAGGCTTACTTTGGTACAATGCTCAGGAGTCCCAGAAGAGGAGATGTTTAATTCAGGTGGCTAATGATAATCCTGCAAGGACTGAAAACCACCTTCTCCATGGCGTGCTGCTTGGATCTGGGTGTAACAAACATGAAGACCATTAGCTTTTAAGAATATTACCTCAATATAAAGTGCAGTACTGTGTCATGGGCTACTGCAAAAGGTTTGGAAATCCATTTTTGAAAAAAGTTCTTTTTTTACACAGGAAAAAAAAATATGTGCAGGGATGTGATGCAGTAGAAAAGAATCCTTTAAGCTTATAGGGAAGGATTTAAAACTGATGTAAAATCTTTTCCAAAAATGTAAGGTCAGCGCTGTAAAATTTTAAAGCGATTAGTTTTTCATTAGAGGAGACAGTGTTTTTTCAGTGAAAGGTTCCACCTCTGCAGAAGCAGTCACCCTCTAAAACAGTGATTTAAACTTCTTCTTTCCAGGGGAGAATGCGTTTCCAAGAGTGCCCCTCATGAATGGTCTGATTGGCCCCAACCCTCATCTCCCTCATACAGCCCTGGCTGCTGGAGGTGGGCTGGGCACCTTCTCTCCCATTACACAGCAGCCATACACTGATGCCAGGTAAGTCCAGATGGGGAATAAAAGATATTTAGTGTATTTAGCATTAAAAAAAAGCATGAGTAACAAAAACACCCGGAGGGTGTTGCTGGTTACTAATACTGTGATATTATTAGTTCTTGATAGCCACCACAAAACCTTGCATATTCTTGCAGCGCGTTCACTGCTGACATAGCAAACAGAATAAGTTCTGCTAATTGAGGGTTTGTTTTGTTGTTTTTATACAATCTGTAAAACAACTCCCTTTTCTGGTCTGTCAGGGACAAGAATCCAGCGTTCAATCCAATGGTGAGTGATCCCAACAGCTCATGGGCACCAGCTGCTCCACCCCTGGAAGGTGAAGGCGATACCATGTCCAATGCTCAAAGAAGCACCCTGAAGTGGGAGAAAGAAGAAGCTTTGGGTGAAATGGCAACTGTAGCACCTGTTCTCTATACAAATATCAACTTCCCTAACCTGAAGGAAGAATTTCCAGGTGAGTGATTTACTGAATCACATCGATGATTTTGCAGTAATTGGTGTATCTTGATTTGAAAGTATCTAAAGTAGACTAGTCATAGCCTTGTGTATTGACACATTTTTTGGTTGCAGACTGGGCTACAAGAGTGAAGCAGATTGCTAAACTATGGAGGAAAGCAAGCTCTCAGGAGAGGGCTCCCTATGTGGTAAGAAAAATTCCCACCTGTATTTGCATACTTCCAGCAAACATATATTTCATTTATAAGACTGTGTTGTGTTGTTTTGTTTTGTTTTTAATAACTCAAGTTCTAGATTTAGTGGAAGTTCCCTTACTCCAAGAATACCTTTGTAATTTGACTTCTAAGTCTGAATGAATACTTCTACCTGTATTCTTTCTTTGTTGGTCTTGGAATAAACTCAGTTAGTACCGTGCAATCTAAAGACATCAGCTGAGATGAGAACATCTGTGGCTCCCACTGCCTCTCAGCTGCATTTGATTCATGCCTCAAGTCTTCTTTGCTCTGTCTCTTTCTACACAGAATCTCACCCATTTCTTCAGAAGGATAATAGCAACTGATCATGAGATTCCTCTCCCTTTCATTGTCCCCTCTCACTGGACTATTCTTTTTTTCCCCATTAGAGCTGCTGAAGTCTTTCAGCCATTGAACTAACAATTCCAGAGGTGTCAGTGCTCACATCCCTGCTTTCCTGATTTACTTCTACTCCTTGTGTTCCTGCTTTACTGCTCCCCTTCTCTGCTTACTCTCTTGTATTGCTTGGTGATGGAAACTCTTCTGATATCTTCCATTTTGTGGGGAGCATGAAAGACTCCATTTTTCTCTCCTAAATCATTCACCTTCTTCAGATCTGAGTCAAGTGAACACAGATATTTGTAGCAGCTG
>QWTY01001111.1:10309-31714 GCA_008033365.1 Pseudorectes ferrugineus
TTCTTTAACTTCCTGGCACATCTCCATTCTCTCCTGGTTCTTGTCTTTTTTTTTTTCATGGCAGCAATTGGATGATCATTCTCTCTTTGCAGCTTTCTGTGGATTTTGCAGTTTTCAGTCTCTTAGCCTTCCCCTACCTGCCCTTTTTTCATATAGTCCCATCAGTAATCAAACTTGATTCCTCTGCAGGTTGATGACTCAGCATTTGGTAGTACTAACCTCATCTCCTGCTGTCCAAATTTAAAATTCCCCTTACCTCTGACAACTTTTAAGAGTATAAATCATATCCCAAACTAAGTGTGAGAAGTGGAGTTCTTGATCTTTCTGAAACCCTTTCCACTTGAAAGAATAATTCTCTCATTTCTTCTTTGTATCACCGAGGCATCATCATTATTCTGCTTTTGATTCAGAGTTGCAATTTCAGCACCTTTGGACCTCTGTGTCATCTTGCCCATCCCATAGTTAATCTTGGTGATTCCTTTTTTGTAGTTATTTATAAGATAATACCCACTTATATGGGTGGCATTTACTGCTTCACAATTATTTCTATTACTGATTGCTTTATTTTTCATTGTTCTTAAAAAATCCGGTCCTATCCTTGTGATGGGTATCCAAAAGTCAGCAGCAAAAATTATTTCCCTTATGTTCAGGAGGAGAGTGCAGGCTCCTGAACACCAGTATTTACACCGGTATTATTAATAATAATATAATTGTAGTTATAGTAAGATGTGGTTACTTCCTCTCAGAACAGTTCTTGTGCTCCTGCCACGCAGCTCCTGCTGGAGTTCCTGGCATTGTGTACACAAGAAGCTGCTTTGGTGCCTCTCCTGAGGGACTTGCACTCTGAGGGGTTGAGTAAAGGCTGAAATTAAATTCAGAGGAGGGTTAGTAAATTTTCACTGTAGGCTTTTTACTTTACTTAGCATGCACAGTCCCATCACTTACAGGGAAAAATGACAGTGATTTTTCTGCTGCTGTGACATTGGTGCTCTCATCCATGTCACTGTTTCATTGTTGGGGGGGAAGCATGAAAGCCTTTTCCTCTAGGCAACCCCTACTTGACAGCTGCAAATAAATTTGTGAAAAAGAGGATGTGAGGGTTTGGTTCAGAAAAGAAATCACATCCTTAGATTGGTGGTAAAACAGGCTCTTTGAAACTTCCATTAGATACTTTAAAGTGTCACTATGGCTGTAAAATGCCTCACTGAAGAGGAATTGCTGTGTCTCCATACAGTTTTTCCTGATCCATAAGCCCATATCCTATGTTTATGCTGTTAACTGTTAACAGACTCAGATCTTTAGAGGTCATTTAATGGACTAGACTGTATTTTTCTTGTCATTGAAGTTCTCCACATTAGTGGCCTTTATTGATCCAAACATCATCTGCTGTGCTCAGTCTTCACATTGTAGACCACACCAATATGTGATTTGAAAGGTAAACTGGTGGGATTAACGATTTCTTGGCACAGCACAGTGCCTGGAACAGACACCCTCCTGTATAGAAAAGCTTTGCTCATAGGTTTACTAATTTACTAATTGCCAATAACCTCTTAGTTCCTTCCATATATGTTAAACAGAGAATTTCTATAGAGGTGAAGTATTTTGTTTGGAATTTTTTTTGAAGTGCATAATGTCATTTCCCTGAGGTTGTGTGTGATTAAAACGGGCTGTACAAATAATTTGGTGATAGATTTTGTAAGAATAACAGTGTGCAGTGTGCACACTTAGTAGAAGAAAATAAGGCTTACTGCATCTTTTCTCTTTTTCCAGCAAAAAGCCAGAGAAAATAGAACTGCTTCGCGCATCACTAAAGTACAGATGTCAAATGACTCCATGAAGAGGCAGCAGCAACAGGATAGCATCGATCCCAGCTCACGCATCGACTCCGACCTCTTTAAAGATCCATTAAAACAGAGGGAATCGGAACACGAGCAGGAATGGAAATTCAGACAGGTGTGTAGCATTTAGGGTGTTTTGTTATTTTCTTCCTGCTTTTTATTGCGCTGTTGGAATCTGATGTAATAAAATCAATTTTGAATCTTCCTTTGTAGAAGAGTATAAAGTCAGCCATTCTGCTTGGGAAAAAAATAGATGTTATCAGAAGATAAGCTGCTTGTAAAAAAACTTTTCTTGAAATTTTGACCCTTAAATCCTGTGTAATATAGAAATAGGTTGTTCTTTCTCTGCATGGCTGGCTAGTGCAGTAGGTTTTTATTACATATCCTGTATTGCAGTAACCTTGTCCTGCAGACTGCTCCCTCCATGGGGCTGAGTGTCTCTCAAAGCCCACACCAGTGCTGCATGTCAGTAACCTTTGTCTCCAGAGTATAAGGTTGGAAAGCAGTGATGCTCTTTAGGCAACCTGGGACATGCTTATTCCCAGGCAAGCAAGATGCATGTCAAGGTAATTGAACTTTACAAATAGCTAGACTCTCTGCTCCCATTGCATTTAAAATCTGCAATTATTTGTAATTGATATTGGATATGTCCTAAAGTTCTAATTATAGATTCAGTCATTAGAAAGATTTTGTATACCCTAAACTTAGAAGTGTAACGTTTTTCCTCATAATTTTAAAACAGCAAATGCGGCAAAAAAGTAAGCAGCAGGCCAAAATAGAAGCCACACAGAAGCTGGAACAAGTGAAAAATGAGCAGCAGCAACAGCAGCAGCAACAGCAGCAGCAGCAGTTCGGTTCACAGCAGCTCCTGAACCAGTCTGGCTCAGACACACCCAGCAGTGGGATCCAGAGCCCCTTAGCGCCGCAGACTGGCAATGGAAATATGTCTCCTGCACAACAGACATTCCATAAGGATCTGTTCACAAAGCAGCAGCTCCCTGCTACGCCTACATCAGCGTCCTCAGATGATGTGTTCCTAAAGCCACAAGCCCCACCTCCCACTCCCACCCGAATCCCAGTACACGATTCACTGTCTCAGTCTCAGACTCCTCAGACATCATCACAACAGATGTTTTCTCCAGGTTCCACAAACACAAGGCCTCCTTCTCCGATGGATCCATATGCTAAAATGGTGGGAACACCCAGACCAGCACCCATTAACCAGAACTTTGTTAGAAGGAACACCATTGCCCCATTAGATTCCTGTGCAGCACAGTCATCCATATCTCGGGAGCCGTCGGGAAGCAGGCCTTCGCCCGTCAGGGATTCATGTTCTTCATCTCCAGGGAGCAGCGATCCCTATGCAAAGCCACCAGACACACCCAGGCCTGTCATGCCATCGGAGCAGTTCTCCAAACCATTGGGGGTCCCTCGGTCACCCATAGTTATGGAGCAGTCAGGGAAGGTTCCTTTAGCTGCTGGAAGCAGTGATCCATTTACTAAGCCGGCTCCTAGGACGGACACGTTCCAGAGACAGAGAGTGACCTCTGCTGATGCCTATGCACGGCCTCCATTGACTCCGACTCCTGCTCCTGTTGATGGGAGCCCTGGACCTTTCAAAACTCCTCTGCGCCCTCCTCAGTCCCCACAAGATCCTTACTCATCCATGCCAGCCACGCCACGGCGCGTTGCTGTTGATCCCTATGAAAGGCCCCCTCTGACACCGAGGCCGGTGGATAACTTTTCCCATAACCAGGCCAATGATCCCTACAGCCAGCCTCCCCTCACTCCCCACCCCGCCATAAAGGAGCCTTTTGCCCATCCGCCGCGGATAGTGCGGCAGCAGGGTGATTCTTTCCCTCAGTCTGGGCCCATCTCAAGGCCAGCTTCTCAGGACCCTTACTCCCAGCCTCCAGGTACTCCTCGGCCAGTTGCTGATCCTTATGCCCAGCCCCCAGGAACTCCTCGTCCCACCACAGTGGATCCATATATGCAGCAGCCACCAACACCAAGACCTGCTCAGCCAGCAGATCTGTTTGCTCAGTCCCCAGCAAACCAGAGACATTCTGATCCATACGCCCAACCTCCTGGAACACCACGGCCAGTGCTCAATGATCCTTACTCTCAGCAGCCAGCGACCCCAAGGCCAGGGATTCCTGAGAGTTTTAACAGACCTGCCATGACAAGGCCAGGACTGATACCAAATAGAGACCCTTTCCTGCAGACACCACAGAGCCGGTTGCAGGGCACTTTTGTCAG
Source organism: Pseudorectes ferrugineus (assembly GCA_008033365.1). NCBI lineage: Eukaryota > Metazoa > Chordata > Aves > Passeriformes > Pseudorectes > Pseudorectes ferrugineus. The sequence continues at coordinate 14,407 of QWTY01001111.1, forward strand.
GCCATCAGATCCATGTTCTCAAACTCCCAGGTCTGCGGGACCTGCAATAACGGATTCATTTAGCCATGGTGCAGCTACTCCAGCACGTGACCCGTATGATCAACCACCGATGACTCCAAGGCCTCAGCCAGAATCTTTTGGAACTGGTCAGCTGGTCCATGATGCTGCCGAACAGCCACGGCCTGGATCTGAGGGCACCTTCAGTGCATCCGGAAATTCTCCGATGACTTCTCAAGGACAACAGTTTCCCAAAGTTTCCCAAGTTCCTGGCCCAGCACCCACGACAGGAGTAACAGATACACAGAATACCATGAATATGTCTCAAGCAGATACTGAGAAGTTAAGACAGGTGAGAATAATGTTCAATTCTGATTGTATTAAAATTTTGTAAGTAGAAGAATTTCCCCCATTCTTGTTAATACTTGAAGTTTCTTGCCATTAAACGTAGGTACATGTAAGATAAGAATTACCTTAATTTACTTAGTATGTTAGTTTGGTCCTCCTGGATAGAACCACAATATACAGAATATAGAAACATCAGTAATTATTAAGGAGTTTAGACAAGATCAGAAAAAAAGAAGCAAAGGCTATATTTTAAGCCACTGAAGATGGAGATGGTTGGTCTGCAACAGTGCTTTTAGCTACAGTCTGAGAGAAAAAAGCATTTTAAAAGGACAGTTAGTTCTATTCTGTAACAAATGAGGTGTGGAGTTGATGTCAGTGACTTGTTCCCTGGCTGGAGAAGGGAGTACAGGCAAAGATCTCAGACCACACGTCTGACTCTGCAGTTGGCCAATGTGTTGAGGTGAATCCTCCCCTTGGTCAGTGCTCTTCTTAAGGCACATTCACTCCAGGTTTCTGTCTGTGAATGTTTGGCAAACAGCTCTTGCTGAGAGGTAGAATTACATTCAGCTTGTGGAAAGCTGCTCAATCTTTTGTTTGGAAGGAGAGATGGGAAGTGAACTTAATGGAAAATTGGTGGTATTTATCATACAGGGTTAGGGTAAATTCTGCAGCTGTGGCATAAACCTCTTGATGAATTGTCTTCAGTGGACCTCTGGTCACCTTTGTCCCTCAGAAGGCACTTCTCCTGTGGTGAAAGGGCCTGCATTACTGGAATAGAAGAAGGGAAAGAGAGTTGCTCCCCTGTTAATTGCTAGAATGGGATCACACCATACACTTTAACAAGAGGTCTGGATGTTAAGTTGTGTTACCAGCACCTTGCACCATTTGACCCCCCTTCTCATTTCTGAGGTGATTATAGTAGTTTATAATATTTTCCTGTAACAGCTGAAGGATTTCTTTCCTCCGAAAGGCTTAACCTAGCAGAGTGTAACACTTCAAAAGATGTCAATTGCAGTGTCAAGTATAATGATTTATTTTCTTTTAAACAGCGCCAGAAACTACGTGAGATTATTCTGCAGCAACAGCAGCAGAAGAAGAACGCAGTTCGCCAGGAAAAGGCCTTGCAGGATGCAGCAGCTCCTCCCCATGCAGCCCCTCTCCAGCACTGGCAGCAAGACAACTTAAATCAAATCTTCAACCGCCCTCCTCCTCCCTATCCTGGGAATATCAGGTCCTCCGTGGTCCCTCCGGGTGGGCCAAGGTTCTCCATGTACCCGAAGGACCAGCGTGGGCCATTCCCTGGGGATGGGCAGTTCAGTAGGCCCCAGTTTCCAGGAGATATGAACACCATGGGGATGAGACCTCACGGTCTGAGGTAAGCTCTTGGGTCTCTTAAACCCAGGGTATTACAGGGGTAGTTAGATAAAGGGGGCTTTTTGGACAGGATGAAAAATCATCTACAGAAGCTGATAACCTTCCTGAACTCCATACGTGCAGTGGGTTTTCCTGTAACATTAGAATGTGTGTTTTACACTCTTTTGTTGGGAATTACTCAGAAATATAAATGGAGAGACTGCAGAACTAGTCAAAGTTAGTTGACCTGAAACATCTTGTTGTCCAAGGCTTTGGGGCATTTCTAAAAAAAAGTAAAAGATCAGACTTTATTTTTGATGTCTTAATAATGATTAAATTCATTTCTAATGAGTATATAATCAAACACCAGGTTCTGCCTGTGCCATTTTTGCAATGAATGCTACAATGTAAAATGAATATCAGTATCAACGTACATTGTTGTCTCAGAAATTAATTTTTTCAGTATCTGGATTTATTTCAGTAATTTCTAATTCCATACACTGGGTTTTTTTTACTCTGAATTGCATTAACATGTATTTTAATTACTAGGTTAGTTCTGACTGTCAGAGTTTTCTATCCATTATTATTATTATTGAAATTGAAAACAGGTTGTTTATTAAACATAATTAAAGCAATTTTTTTATTGTAGTCATAAAGCTCATTTAAATGTAAGCATAATCAGTCAAAACATTTATTTAAATATCTTGATGAATGCATCATGTAAAGCATTTTGTTGAATAGTTATTTAGTCCTGTGAGACAGAGAAAAAAGATGATTTAGCCTTTCATGCTTTATTTTAGATATGGGTTTCCAGGAGGTGGCCATGGTCCACCCTCTGGTCAGGAACGTTTCCTTGGTCCTCAGCAGCCGATGCAGCGCCCTGGAGTTCCCCCCCAGCTGAGGAGATCCCTGTCTATTGATATGCCCCGGCCAGTGAACAATCCACAGATCAATAACACCTCTGGGATCTCGCAGCATTTTCCCCCGCAGGGAATTCCGGTCCAGCAGCACAACATCCTGGGCCAGGCGTTCATCGAGCTGCGTCACAGAGCTCCTGACGGGAGGCCGAGGCTGCCCTTCAATCCTGCTGCTGCCAGCGTGATGGATGCAGCAGCTCAGCACCAGCGGCACCCCGGGTTCCTGCCCAGGCAGGATTTCCCAGGCCCGAGACAGGCAGAACCGCTGAGACACAATTCTCAAGGAATACCAAACCAGTTGCAGATGTCTGCAAGTTTGGAGCACATGTCCCAGTCCCAGCAGGATCAAATCAATCCTGAGAACCCACCTGCACTTGTAATGCGTTCTCTGGCTCAGCCAGTTGCTGATGCATTCCCAGGACCATCTTTGTCTACATCTGCACCAAGTGATGAATCTGCAAACTTGCAGATTCCCAACCAGCCAAGTGATGGTCTAGAAGAAAAGCTTGATCCTGATGATCCTGCTGTAAAAGATTTGGATGTGAAAGACCTTGATGGTGTTGAAGTCAAGGATTTAGATGATGAGGATTTGGAAAATCTGAACCTGGACACAGAGGATGGGAAAGGAGATGAACTGGACACCCTAGATAATTTGGAAACCAATGATCCTCACCTTGATGATCTTCTGAGATCTGGGGAATTTGATTTAATTGCATACACAGACCCAGACCTTGATGTGGGGGATAAGAAAGGAATGTTTAATGAAGAACTAGACCTTAATGTCCCCATTGATGACAAACTAGATATCCAGGGCAAGGCAGAAGAACCCAAACAGAAAGAACAAGCTGACACAACTGTTGCCCCTGCTGAGACCCAATCTCCACCAAAGAAATCAGCTACAGAAAATGAAATTAAAACAGAAGTACTTTCCCCAAACACTCAGGAGGAAAAGAAGAATGAAAATGAAAAAGGTGATGGAAATACTGAGTCCACAAATACTCAACAGGCTGCTGAAGTGGAGTTAAAGGATGGAGAAAAGGCTCCTGCGCAATCTGCCAACCCAGAATTCCCTGACAAAACTCCTTCTGTTCCTAGTCAAGATACAACTGTGCCTAGTCCAGATGCTCAGGGAGCTGCTCCGCTGGCTGTTCAAGGAGCAGTAAGTTCCTGCAGTATTTCTGGGTCCACCCCAGTCCTCTCAAGTTTGCTGTCTAGTGAAAGCTCAGACAGTGCTGAAGCAAGAACTCTGGGATCTCCATCTCAATCTCTGCCACCCACACAAATGAACCATGGATCAGGTATTCCACAAACACTTATGACACCTGCTGGACAGATCTTGGAAAACACTTTAAATTCAAATCTGCCCATGGTTCCAAGAATGAACCATAATTTTTCTCAAGGGTCACCAAATCCAGGATTTATTCAGGGTCAGTCATCTAATCATAACTTTGGGACGGGACAGACATCTAATCAAACTGTGGCTGTACCAAACCGTCCTGGTCCCAGTGGCATCTCTGGTCCCCAACAGATGATGCTCCCTCAGCCATTAGCTCAGCAACAGAACCGAGAGAGGCCACTTCTGCTGGAGGAACAGCCACTTCTTCTGCAGGACCTCCTGGATCAGGAGAGGCAGGAGCAGCAGCAGCAGAGACAGATGCAAGCCATGATCCGCCAGCGTTCGGAGCCATTTTTCCCCAATATTGGTATGTGGGTGTTCTGTTTGTATGTGTTCCAGTTGTTTTAAAAATGCAGCAATAATAGTTAAATAATCCACAGCACTGCAAGAAGCAGGTAAATATGTAGAGCTTGAGGGTGGCACAATAAAAATCAACCTGCCTATTAGGTATAAAGGGAGTGTGGAAATTGAGCATGTAGGTGGAATTCTGAGCTCTGTGGCAAGGCTCCTGTTGTCATTACCAGGATCAGGGTAACTCTGCTTTACTGATAATGTTTGTGACATCAGCTATGTCACAGACTCTGTTTATTAGGTTCTCATGAGATATGGAGTAAATGCTTCCTTTGTAAACAAAATTAGGCGATCAGGTGCACTAGCTGACCTTTTGATATTTGATCTATCAGTTTTATGACATTTTTTGCAGTATTTGGTGTGTCACAAGAAAAGGGATTATCAAAAGCTGTTACTAACCCACAGTCTAGGCAAGGCCCAGAAACATCACAAATGATTCTGCTTGCACTAAAAGAATTTTAAGAAAAAGTGTGGTTGCTTGTTTAATATAACCTAGCAGTTTGAGCATTCAAATCAAGACCATCGCCATCATTTAATTGTTAATGAAACACAAAGCTTTGAGAATTGTGTGAGTTGTAACTACATTGACCATCAAGGCCATTCTCATAGTGCAGTAGTGATGGTGTGCCAGTTGCCAGTTGAGATCACAGAAAAACCTCTTCTTCCTGAGTCTTAAACCTATAAATAGAATTTATTAATCTGTCGGGTCATAGGCCAGATTTGGTCTAGAGCCCTTCTCAGACTGACCTGCTTTTGTTTTGTATGTTGTGGCTGAAAACAAGGATAGCTGTTGCTGGACTAACTTCTCTTAGAGGATACGTGAAACTGCTTATTAACCTGGAATATCAAAGTGGAGAAGACAATTAATGTGAAATAGGAATGCAATTAATGTTTTACTGAAGATTTACATATGAATTAAATGTAAACAAGTCATTTCCATTTAATAACTTGTGATGTTTCAGCTGTGTGATTCACTGCTGCTGTTTTTCTCTTACAGATTTTGATGCGATTACAGATCCCATAATGAAAGCAAAAATGGTGGCTCTTAAGGGAATCAACAAAGTCATGGCACAGAGTAACATGGGGATGCCACCAATGGTCATGAACAGGTAGGCAACACTTGGTACCAGTCTTTAGGACTACAAAATTTAAAAGGAAATGACAGAACTTGGGGAAACTCTGTGCAGGAAATGAAAAAAAAAAATATTTCTGTCACGTAGTTTGCTTTCCATGCTAACACAGGATTATCTCCTAGGAATAAAGGCAATGTAGTGTGGCAGTAGGACCTGTAAAAGGTATTCAAATGCATCAGACTTGTGTTCCAATTGTAATGTCATGGGTCAGCATGGCCAACGTGGCTTCACTGTTGATGCTCCCCTTGTTTTCCCACTTCCTAATTAGGTAATGACACATCTCCCACAGGTTGTGCTAGAAAACTGGGGGTGGCCATGTAACAGTGAAACCTCATGTTGCAGCAAATCATTTAATGCTGGGTATAATTAAGATTTGGCCCAAGTAGTGGAAGTTCCATTCTCTCCTTAAATCCCTTCTGAGGACAAAAGGAGCTATGAACTGTGTAGGCTGCACCAGGACTGTCCTTACTGGAGATGGGGAGCCCATGGGCCCGGGAGGATCTGTGCCTGTTCTTTCTGTGTGGCCTTCAAACAGGGTTTTCTCTGTCCAGTGCCCCATGATAATACATGGTTTACCCAAGCTGGACATTTACCCAACTCCAGTTAACTGTGCTGGTGACCATGAAACCTAAATACATTCAACTAGTTTTCTTTAAATTAGAGAATACTAAAATACAAATACAGATGTGTGTGTGTTTTCACTGCTCTAGCACAGTAGGTCGTATTTACATCATGTCTCTGAAAAATGTAAAATGCAATAATTTCAACCAAGGGCAAAATGTTGTCTGTATTCTCCAGATGTTGAGAAGGTTTGGTGGTAGAGAAATTCAAGCCAGTGTCTGTAAAATATTTGGATGCTTTGTTTAAGTTGGCCATAATACAAAAGGTTGTCTCTCTCCTAAAATGCCGGTTTTCAAGGTTACAATTTCACTTTCTGTTTGTCAATAGGTTTCCCTTTATGGGTCAGCCAGTGCCAGGGGCTCAGACCAGTGAAGGCCAAAATCATATGCAACAGGCAATTACACAGGTAATGCGACTTGATACGGGCTTGGAACAAAACTGTTCAATAATGATAACTAACTTTTGGGTATTTTAATTGAATCATGATTTAATATCCTTGTCTGTCTGTTTTACTGAAATTTCTAGGATGGAAGTTTGACACCTCAGATTTCTAGACCTAATCCTCCCAATTTTGGTCCTGGTTTTGTCAGTAAGTAAAGATTTAATAATTTATTGGTTTGGGTTTTTTTTTTTTCATTGTACAGTTCTGTTTCCTTTAAAATGAACTATCCATAAGTGGATCCCGTCTCTCAAAAAATCATCCTTTTAAAATTGAGTCATGTCATCATTATGATGCCAGATAATGAAGGGGTGTATAGTAAATGCTGTTAACATTTTTTTTCTAGAAGCTATCGTCAACAAAACACCATAAGGAAAGAGGGAAACAGAAAATTGACATTATTTGGATTTGTGTGAGAGCAGTAATCTATTAACTGGCAGACTGCTACAGCAGAAACCTGGTCCTTGGTTGTGTTGCAGTATTCTGAGCTCAGTGAGAACAACTGTCTGTATTAATGGGGTTTTTTATTTCAGAAGCAGAAAGTTTTGTGCAGCATCATGGTCATTTGAACAAATATGAGAAAGAGCTTTCCAGGCATTGGTTAGGCAAGCCTGGCTGTGAAGCACAGTTGCTGAAAGCAGAAATATACTGCACTAGCTTTTTGCATTCCATATTTCTGGCTGCCCTAGATCAATTGTGAATCCTAGTCTCTATGATGAGAAAGATTTTTTAGCAGAAATTAAAACTGAGCATATGTTGGGAGAGAAAGACCATGTGTAAAAAAGTGTTTCTATCACTACAAATACTTCACTTGATATTTATGAATAAGAAACAGAAGTAAACACCTTCGCATTTTCCAGAAGCTGGAGTAGCAGCACTGAGTGTGCAATAAGGAGCTTTGGCAAGATTATCTGTATTAATTATTTGTGGTGAGATTTCACATGGCACTGAGCATGGCCCCTCTCTGGCTGGGTTGTGGTGGGTTCTGAGCACTTGAGTAAATCAGTTTCTCAGTCCGGTAGTAGTTACCCTTACCTGGAACTTGTTAATACTTCAGTACTTTCATGTTGCTCGTGTCACTCTCAGTGTTCCCACTCAATTGTCCCCTCAGTTTGTGGGATCAGTTCTGCAGAATTTTTCCCTGAAAGCACCTCGAGGCTGTAGCTCACCCTGAGTGGGTTTAGTTAAGCTATTCAGAGTCAAAGCAGTCACTGACACAGTGACTCCTAAAGTAGAAGGTGGCAGAGTGGAGCACAAGGAGGACGTGGTTATATTGAAATCATGCTGCTGTGTGGTATCCCTGTTAAACAAGGACCTTCAGAAGGAAGAGCTGTGCTGTATTCCTGGTGTCCCAGCTCACTGAAAATGTGATCAGGAGACAAATGACACCATCACCAATGTTCTCTATTGCTTTCTGTGCTTAGTGCAGATCAAGTGTTGTCAGACATGGTTGTTTTGCCTCCAGAAAAACATCGGAGAGCAATGGAGTGCCCGTGGCAGATGAGCATTTCTCATGTGTAAGAAGAGCAATGTCTCTATTACAGCCTAAATGAGAGGCATTTATTTTGGGGGGAGGAAATGGCACTGGTGCTGAAGGCCCTGTGCTGAGGGCTGCCACTGACAAAGTGATTTTTACAAAGACAGTATCTTTCTTTCACTTCATGAATATTCAGTGGTGTTCATCATTTTAATCTTTTTCTTAGAAGTAGTCATAGAAATAAATTTTGTGTGTACAACAGTTTTCTGCAAACACCAGAATTAATCAGGCCGTGTTTCCTGTAAGTTTATGTCTTTGCTCCTTAATGTCTTTGTACTTGAGTACTTCCAGAGATCTTCCATGTCCCCTCTTCTGTGGCAGAACAGGGAATCACTGGGTTCTGTAGCTGTTCTCAAAGCTGCATTTGCTCACTGGCAAGTGCATGTCTGCTGCCTCAACAGCTGGCTGATATCTCCTGAAATGGACTGTGTTAAAACTGTTATTTGGATCTGTGTCCTTTACTCAGGTCACTCCAAGAACTTAGTATTTCTTGAAATACCAAATTCTCTGTCAAATTGAGCTGAATTTGATCACTGGTCTGTTAAAACAAGGGGGGGAACCTGATGGTTAAACTTGAGCTCTAAAAAGTAGGATGAGAGCTCATCTCCTCATCTCCAGGATGAGATCATATCACACTTCATTTCCCTTCTCTCTAGATGATTCACAAAGAAAGCAATACGAGGAATGGCTGCAAGATACACAACAACTTCTTCAAATGCAACAGAAGTACTTGGAGGAGCAGATTGGAGCCCACAGAAAATCCAAGAAGGCCCTCTCAGCCAAACAGCGCACAGCCAAGAAAGCCGGCCGGGAATTCCCAGAGGAAGATGCAGAACAGCTTAAACACGTTACTGAGCAGCAAAGTATGGTCCAAAAACAGCTAGATCAGGTAATCATCTGGAATCCAGACTGTTCACCTTGGCACTGAGCTGTCACACTGGTAATAGCTCTTTCCTTTAAATCTTCTGAAAGATACGGTGGAGCTTTACCTAAAGGGGGCCACTCCCTGTTCTGTTCTGCGTGTGTAACAGCATTGCTGTGGAGTGTAGGTGACACTGGAGCTGCAAAGGAGTATGCTGTGGCAAACATTATGACAAAAAGCTGGGTTAGTACTTTGGGAAGAGGGGAGTTCCTTGGCAAAATGACTTGCAGTAGAGTTCTTGGCGCCATGCAAAGCAAAAATGAAATACTCAGAGAAAACTTCTAGCATGCGTGGATTTGTTTCAGGCTTGAATGAACCTCCTAACCCAATCTTCTTTTCTTACAGTTTGAAAATCTCTTTTCATTACATCTTTAGTGTTAGTCTAGTTTTGTGGTCTGTCTCATTCCTAGATGCTGATCATCAGTATTGTGTCATGGAATAGCACAGGTCAAAGGGATATCTGGAGATCTTTTAGTCATGATCAAAGCAGAAGTAGCTTCGTGATTAAATCAGGTTACTCAGCACCTTGTCAGTCAAGTTTTGTAAGTCTCCAAAGATAGAGATTTCCCAGCCTCTCTGGGCCCCTGTTTCTACATGTAACCACTTTCACTGGGCTTTGTTTTCCTTTCCTTATATTCAGTTGGAATTTCACATATTGTAACTGTGGTGATAGTAAGTGAGATGAAACCTGTGATAGGTTTGTTAAATCTGTGCTTTGCCCACCAGTAGTGAATGCTGTGTTCCTCAAGACATTTTCTATAAATGATCTGGCATGATTGTCAGGATCAGCTAGTCCTGCTGAAAATGAAAGTGCTTTAGAATCATCCTTTACTAATATGAAGGAAAAAAATAGGCAGCAGACAGCTTGGAATGAAGTCCTGAGTGATACCTGACCCTTGAGTTCTTGCTCCTGTGTTGCTTCAAGACAAAGCATGTGCTGGATGGGGTATTAGTTAGCTTATCTTTCCACTGTGTGGAAGAGGGATGGAGTGGGTATATTATGTCTACATAATTTTTTTTTCCCTTCCACAATGAATAACAAGTAGAATAAATGAAAAAAAATTCCCTTTAACCAATCTTTATCATACATACAGCAGTCTAATCTAATGGTGGAGTTGGAGTGAAGTAACAGCTGCTAATCATGACATTGCTGGCAGATTCATTTACTGCCCCCTAATTAAGGTTCTCCTATTTGTAATTTTTAAGTTTAAGTTTAATCTACTGCTGGCCCTTTAGCCACTGATTTAGACCAGTGGTTGATTCATCCACATCTAAGCAGCATTTTGTTCTGTACCTTGTAGGAGCTTAAATGAAGTTTAAAGTATAGTTTTAAGGACCTTCTATTGGAAGCAATTTACCACTCTTTCAAATCAGATCAAATCATTTTTCTGCAATCAAGCTTCTGTTAGTTCTTGAACAGTCTCTGTATATATGGAGAGAGAAAAGAGCTCTTGGATCCCTGTGAGTGGCTGTTCCTGGACACAGGCACGGAGAGCCCGGAGCTGACCGTGCCCCAGGAGCTGATGTGAGACGGGGTTATTGGCCAGGCACGGAGCCACGCAGACACTGCCAGATGGCCCCTGTGGCACTGTGCCTGTGCTCACAGGCTCTGCCCTGCTCTCCCTGCTCTGCTGACATCTCCAGCTCGGCTCAGGGCCTCTGGGGGTGCTTGGCACTGGGCCTTGGACACCTCAGCTCATTCTGGGGACAGTCATGGCTGATCCATCCCTGCAGGCTGTGGAGGGTGTGGTGCTTTGGATGCCTCATGGTACAGCCCCACAGAGCCTGCACAGGTTTAGTGCTGTAGGACCACAGAGAAGCCCTGGAGCACTGGATCTGTGCAGTGCAGATGGATCCAGTGGCTCTGTGCAGTGACACTGTTTATCCAGCAGTGTCAGTGCCAAGGCAGAGCTCATAAATCATCTTGGACCTGGCATAATTGTGTAAATAACCTTTTGGGTGCATCTGTCCCACAGCCTGAAGTGTGTCCTGTGGCATCACTGTCACCCTGAGCTTTCTGGCTTACCCCTTGCCTCAGATAAAGGCGAGGGCTATCAAACAATTAGAATTATGTTACAGAGTTTTTCCATCCCTGCCTAAGTTCTGGAAGTCATAATCTAATGAACAGAAGTGAGAGGGAGATTTCCCATAATATGTGTATCATCAGCCGTGTATTGCAAGTCCTTTTATTTTTTTAGAGACAAGTTTAATTGGGTATCTGCAGTGTTTCTGAAAGGCTCTTGCTTGTCCAGTTGACAGTGTCATGTCCTTCCCTCGACTTCTGTTTGTCTAAACTTCAAGGCATAACTTGTAGTGTCCACATTGAGTTTATTTTGGTCTTAAAATTTTAAATTTCCAAGCGGTAGTTGCATTTTCATCTGACATGAGATGTTTGAGGATCTGCCTGTGAACAAATGGGAATATCCATCACTGTTTTCCTGCAAACCTTTCCTTTCGAGTTACATCTTTTAAAAATGTTGCTGATGTGTGAACATCATCCATCTCACTGTTTCCCTTTTCCTGTCGGTTCCCAACTGTGTGTATCCTGTGCATGGATGATAAGATCTGTAGGACAAGCATCACTGCTGGTTTAGGTTTGTACATTCTCTTGCATGGTGCAGCCTTGATGTGTAATTAGAACTTTGAGGCACTGCTGTTTTGTGTGAAGTCTTGGGATGGGGAGTATATCTAATGAAATAATGGCTGTTTAGCATTAAAATCACTGCAGAAATGCTATTTTGGCCTGAGGTTCGTTGTCTCCTGGAATTACAGTGGTGAGTTACATGGTTTATGCTGCTTACACAGGCAGTACGTGGCAGGGATGAGTAATGACTGTTTCAATGTTTAGATCCGGAAGCAGCAGAAGGAGCACGCGGAGCTGATTGAGGAGTACCGGATCAAGCAGCAGCAGCAGCAGCAGTGTGGGATGGGCCCCCATTCCATAATGCCGGGGGTCCAGGCCCAGCCTCCCATGGTTCCAGGAGGAACAGCACCAGCAATGAATCAGCAGAACTTCCCCATGGTGGCACAGCAGCTCCAGCATCAGCAGCACGCAGTGGTGATCCCTGGGCAATCCAACCCCACCAGGATGTCAAATTTATCAGGATGGCAACCTGCAAGTGCCGCTGCGAGTCACATGTCCATGAATCCAGCAAGGATGCAGCCTCCAATGACACCGTTGCCAATTACTCCTGGTACACCGGCTCCTGTGCCTGGCCCAAATGCAGCTGCACAGTCAGGGCCACCCCCAAGGGTGGAGTTTGACGACAACAACCCTTTCAGTGAAAGTTTCCAGGAGCGGGAGCGGAAGGAGCGCTTACGGGAGCAGCAGGAGCGGCAGCGCATCCAGCTGATGCAGGAGGTGGATCGACAGAGAGCTCTGCAGCAGAGGATGGAGCTGGAGCAGCACAGTATGATGGGGCCTGAACTGAATAACAAAACATCCTTATCTCAGATACCTTTCTTCAATTCTGAGCTGCCTTGTGATTTCATGCAAACCCCGCGGCCCCTGCAGCCGTCCCCGCAGCAGCAGCAGCAGCAGATGGGACAGATCCTGCAGCAGGGTGCTGTGACCTCCCCTCCTGCCACCAATTTTATGCAAAGCGCAGAGCGAAGGCCGGTGGGACCTGCAGCTTTTGGACCTGATGCCTCTGCTGTTCCAGGTGGAGCCCCCAATTTCCATAATGTAAAACAAACTCATGGGAATCTCCCCGGGGCTGCCTTTACGCAGAACCAGGTCAGGCCTCCGTTTCCTTCTGCTGTACCTTCATCTCCAGTGCTGGGGAGCGGTGCCCCGTGTGGGTCGGACACTGGCGTGCCCCAGGCAGCAAACATCCCTGTGTCAGGCCAGTCTCTCATCCAGCTGTATTCTGACATAATCCCAGAAGAGAAAGGCAAAAAGAAAAGGACGCGGAAAAAGAAAAAGGACGACGATGCCGAGTCAATAAAAGCCCCGTCAACTCCACACTCGGATATCACTGCACCATCAACCCCAACCATTTCTGATGCTACCTCCACCCCCACAGTGAACACCCCCAATGAGCCACGGCACCAGGATGAACAGGAGTCCATGGAGTTAACAGGCCCCTCGACATCCAACACAGGAGAGAGCCAGAGCTCCCCGGAGCTGGAGGGGAAGCTCCCCAGCAGCAGCAGCAGCAGCGTGTCCCAGAAACAGCCCGGTGGGAATGCAGAGGCTGAAAAGGCTAAAACGGACACACCCACCAGCCTCCAAGAAGTTAAACTGGAAAAGGCAGAAACTGATCAATGCTCAGGTCAAGCTGAGCCTAAACCAGAAAATCCAAGCAGTATTAAGGTGGAGGAGGATAAGGTCACCTCACAGCCGACCTCTTCAGCTCCGAGTCCAGCACAGCCACCCAGTGCTCCGGCAGCCAAAGGGGAGTCAGGGAATGAACTGCTGAAACACCTGCTAAAAAACAAGAAGTCCTCATCTCTTCTAAATCAGAAACCGGAGAACAGCGGCCGAGCAGAAGAAGAGGCTTCTGGGGATAAAAAGTTAGCAGAGAAGCAGAGTCCAGCTGAAGGAATGGTGAGCCTGGTACTGGTTTTGTTACACTGTGGTCAGCAGCAGTCCGAGCCTAGTCTGTGCCTCACTGTGGGCATGTGTTGGGACATAACCTACCTGTATGGGGGTGGGGGGAACAGCTTTAAGGAACTTTTGCCTCTTTCCTGCTTTTTCTCCACAAGTAAATCACCTGTGTTGAAAAAAGAATAAATTTTAATACAACTTGTTAGGTCAGCATATTCAGAAATTGCTTAAATGCAAAAAACCCATTTTTCTATAGAAAATTGTCTTTAAAAATACCACTTCCTAATATTAAGGCAGGATTTTACAGTATGATTCCTAATTACTCACTGGTATGTGTCTGTACAGAACATCGTGTGTCTGGGTGCTGCTTTCTCCTGTGACTCCACCTGAGTTGTCTGTATGATTTATTAATTTATAAGGTCCTTAAAAACAGACCTAAAGAAAAGTGCTTTCTGTAGGGGTAGGATACACTTTACACTTAGACTTGTTGGTCATTTTATTGTAATCTTAATCTCTGCTTTTGGGTTTTGAATGCCCAAACTCTAAATTCATTCTTAAAACAAAATTTAAGTGTATTTAAAAGGAATAAATACTCATAAAAGTAAAGGTAATAATTGTGAGCAGCAGGTAATTTAAGTAAATGTTAAACATCCACAGTAAAAACGTGTGACAGGAATATTAGAGTAGTGGTGGTAGGGGTCATGTAGAGCTGTTTAAAATAATAATGGTTTTTAAAATAATGGACTTTCTTTTGGCTTGCCCCTGTAGCATTAGAGTCCCATTCTGATCCCTTTTACCCAGCTATGTTTCCATGGGAAGAAAGGCTTTGCAGATTCATACTGGAAGTGTTTAAGCAAGTGGTACAATCCAGAAATGTTTCACAACACTTTTTTTGTTTCTAACCTCAAAATACTTTTATATTATATTTACTTCCACGCCTTTCCTCTGCCACCAAGTCTGTCTTTCATTAGGCCCTCATGGACATCTCCAAGGTTTCATGCACATGTAACTTTATTTTAGGGGGTATTCAAAAGAGAATGTTTCTGGCCTGTGAGTTTTTAATGATGTTTTCAGATGTCAGTGGTGTTAATGGTAGGTCATAATTCTGTCTGTAGGGACAGTTCAGCAGTTCCACCTGCCAGTGAAATACACTTTGTTATCAGTGAGATTTATTGCACTGTGCCTGTGCTTTCAGAGTCGTGCAGTAAATCGGAGTGAAATGTGTACTAACATGTCAAAACTTCTGCTGCACTTCCTTTTTTCACCCCAGCAAACTGCAGGAGCCCAGATGCAAGGTGCATTTGGGTGCAGTAACAGCCAGCTCCAGAGAACAGATGTAGGACCTGAAACCAAGAAGCAGAGAAACAAGCGGGCTCAGAGGACGGGAGAGAAGGCAGCTCCTCGGTCCAAGAAAAGGAAAAAAGAGGAAGAAGAAAAGCAGGCTGTTTATCCTAATGCAGATACCTTCATCCAGCTGAAACAGGTAAGGGTGCAGGGGCTGGGAAAGGCAGTCCAGAGGACACGTGGAACAGTGGATTTCTCCCAATGGAAGTGAAGTTGATCATTAAGTTGAATTTTGAGCACAGGGTGGGGAAAATGAGAACTTCGATAAAATCAGGGAATTTAAAGTTTGGAGTTTGTTTAATTTTGGGAGATGGGCTGACATGGCAGGTAGTCCCAAAGCCACAGAGTTCCTGTCAGCTCTGGCAGCCTCTGGATGAGCTGGCAGGGAGCTGGAGCTGAACAGGGGACTGCATTCCTTAACAAAGAGAGAGGCCTGTGTTGGACAGATTCCTGACAGTGGATAAATTCCAATTCTTCTTTTAAATTAGAAATCACTCTACTGATTGGAGCATTGCAGTGTTCTGTATTATACTTAAATTAATTTCTGACTTTTTTTTTTCTTTTAATACAGCAGCTTTCTCTTCTGCCTTTGGTGGAACCAATCATTGGAGTGAGCTTTGCACACTTTCTCCCCTATGGCAGTGGCCAGCTAAACAGTGGAAATCGACTTGTGGGAAGTTTTGGTAGTGCTACTCTTGATGGGGCTTCAGATTACTACTCCCAGCTCATTTACAAGGTATGGTTTTAATCTGGATTTCTGTTGTGTGCTCTCTGTGGGAAGAGAAGTCCATGATATTATTACTACTAGTCAGAGTTCCTGCCTTTTATGCAACTAGAAGAAAAATAACCTTCTGTTGCTAGACTAGATAGTGCAGTGGTGAAACAGTCACCATTGTTCTACTCTCTGAAAGTAGAAATTGGTTCTGGAAACTGTGTTGTAAACTAATTAAAAACTACAAATGCTCTTTTAACAAATAGATGCTAAATAATGAAAATTGTAATTACAGTTTTGTGGAGCAGAAAAGACTGAATTCTCAGTACTTTGCAAAGTCATTGAAAGCATTAAAGCATTTCTTAATGTGAATAAAATAAGAAATAGACTTTTTCTCATTTGCCCACCAAGCCCTAACTAAGAACCTGGGAACTCTGAACAAAATAGACTGTTTCTTGATGAGTTAATAACCCACAGCATTTAAAACTCAGTCTCTGTGATCAGAGTGGCAATATTGTGAGGACAGCAAGATACTGAACAGGCAGAATCAAATTTCTGCTTGGATACCCTGATATAAAAACCTTTTGAAACCAGTGGTGTTTTCTCCAGCCTTACAGTGTGTAAGCTGAGAACGGGACCCACAGAAACAGTTTTTGTGGTCAAAAGTAAGTAATGAGGATTGGCTTTGTAGGCACACAGCAACAACAGATACTGAAGTCCTCATTTAATTTTCATGTAACATATGGGCAGTTGAATAAACTGGTGAGTAGCAGCCCAGAGTGTGAACTTGCAGAGTATTTGCTGCTCCGTGGTAGCTGCTTCAGTGATAGCTCATCCTGTGCTGAACGTGAGGCAGCTTCCCCTTCAGTGACAGCTGGGGAAGCTGACTTGTTTGTGGTGCTGGAGAGTCACTGTGGAATAGCTCTCTCAGCCTGGAGTTGGGACCTTTGCTGAAACTGTAGGAACTCGTTTGAAACTGTTCCTTAAAATGTTCTTTGTGCATTTTTGTAAACAGTTTAGCCACATCTTCTTTTGGTAATGTGTTCGGCAGTGTACTCATGTAAACTGTTTTCTCTGGTATCACTGATACAAGAAAAGCCAATCATTGTGTCTTTTACAGTAGATACTTTTCTGTATTTGGTCACATGCTTGGGCATCGACTGCGGCTGCTTATCAGTGCTACATCTGGGTGTAAAACTCTGAGTGGGTTACATTGTCTGGTACTGCAGCAAGGCAAGTTCTCTCCCTGTGTTCCATCCTGATTGATGTACTTTAATTAATGTCATGCAGCAGAACAATCTGAGCAATCCCCCGACGCCCCCGGCCTCTCTCCCTCCCACGCCGCCGCCCGTGGCCTGCCAGAAGTTGGTGAACGGCTTCGCCACCACGGAGGAGCTCGCTGGCAAGGCTGGAGTGCTGGGAGGCCACGATGGTAAGGGTCATGTGTGTTGGTTCTGTAAAGTGAGTCCTGTTCGTAGCAAATGGCAAAACAGATCTTGGAATCACAGAATAAACTGAATTGGAAGGGACCCACAAGGATCATCGAGTCCAGCTCCTGGCCCAGCACAGGACACCCCCAAGAATCCCACCATGTGCCTGAGAGCATTGTCCAAATGCTCTTGGAACTCTGTCAGGCTGGTTCTGTGACCACTGCCCTGGGGAGCCTGTTCAGTGCCCAGCCACCCTCTG
>QWTY01001112.1:14312-61210 GCA_008033365.1 Pseudorectes ferrugineus
CTGTGAATAATATTTTCTTTTTTTCCCTTTCAAGGAATTAAAAAAAAAAAGCAGCGTGCACATATAAATGCATATCCTAATGTGAACCTAAGGCCTGATCTGTATTTCACTGTTATGTGAAAGCACTCCATAGGGTTGTATTTATTTGAATGGAAATTCAAGCATGTGCTTCAGTGCTTTGTAGGTATTTTTATGCTTTTTGGCTTAAAAGCTATATTGGTTTTGGCTGTAAACATGACACTTGGTAGTCTCCTTTGGGGGACAGTAAGTTTCCATGGTATCATATACATGTGGGTTCATTGTATGCCAATGTTAGAGTCAACTGAAGTGTTTGGAAGATGTCTTGCCTTCCATTGCAAGGAGCCAATCTTACTATTACTACATTGCCCTTGGAAGCACATACTTTTGAAGGAAGCAAGGGTTTCCTAAAAAGCTACTGCATTAAAAAAATACTTTAAAATTGGTAAAATGCTATTGTTCCCTTCAATGTTACAGTCATCAGATGCCTGAACGTAAAGATGCCTCTGAGTGGCACCATAGCATGCTCTGCAGTTTCAGTCGAGTGCCATTCACCTTTCTGCAGTCTTGAACACCCCATATGTGAGGAACTGCTTGCAGTGTTTAGTCCAAGGTACTCTTTGTTTGGTTTTAACTCACCTTTTTGCTGTGCATCTGTGGAAGAAGACTGGTGTGTCTTTCTTTTAGTTACCATTTACCTAAGTGGCCCAAATAAAATAGGTGTTTCACTTCTTTTCAGTAGTTCCTTCAGTGTGTGTTCTTCCTAGTCTTGTCCAGTGGACTTGAGAAATTTGGCAGGTATTTCCAGAGTTTAGGTCTGTGCTTATACTCAGCACAGACACAATTTCATCGTGCATCTTCTGTCCTAGAAGCATGATTGTCAGTATAGATTATGGTTTAAAGCTGCTAAGGTGTTTTGAGATTGGAATATAAAACATCCAGCCACATATATCGTAGATCTAACTGAACTTGGAGGCCACTTCCTTACTTAGCTTCCTATCTAAGTCAGTATTTTCCTCTCAAGGGAGCCATTTTTTGCCTTGAAATAGCTTTAAAATAAACTTAAGTCTTGCACCTGACAATACTACTTTAGTCATAAGCAGCTGAGAGCTGTTTCTTAAAGAAAGCCATGAGGGGAGAAAAGATTTCAAGAAAAACTTGCAATACGTATTCTGATTCTGCAGGAGTAACTTAATACAAGATTAGAGAAATGCTGCATGTGAGACTTACCTCCCTTTGGTCAGTGTTTTGATGGAAGCTGTGATGCTACTCAGTTTGCCTGATGAATTTTTACTGAAGTTAATCAGGGGGTGGAAGCAAAGGCCTTACAGCAACAGTTAACCATATCTTCTGATGATTCTTACAGATTGTGCAATTATATGATTACAAATGGATTTTTAAATGCCAAAAAATGCCTTTTTAAAGAGTTTAATGTTAGGTCTGAGGAGTGTTGGAAATAGCTACTTTCAGAAATGAGCCTTCAGGCACTGTAATGAACTTGCTGTCTGTCTTCTGTGCAATATCTTTTTCCCTCTGGGTGCTTTAAGAGTATACTGTATGTCTTACTTTGTTTTGATCAATATGTTTTAAGAGTGTGTATATTGGCTAATGATGGATTTTTTCCTGTACAGCATGGTGGAAGATGTTTTAAAATTTTGCACTTTTCTAGGATTTGCAAGTTTGTAACCTGAAAATTTTTAACATGCACACTTTTGTACATAATTAGCATTGTATATATTTAACATGAGTCTGAAGCAAATAAAAGTAATTGAATGCATAACTTCTCCCTTTATTAATAGCACAAAAATTAAACGAAGTGTGGGAGTACACTGAATGAACAATTCTTTTATTTAGCAGGTAAAAGTAGGCAGCAGGAACAGCTGACTCAGTGTCCTGTCTTGTGTTAAGGCAACTTTTTTTTTCTGGTGGGGAAGGAATCAAAGTGGATACATGAACATACAGGCCCCTTCAAGCTTTGAATTACTCAAGTATTGCAATAAAAAACATCTTTTTGCTGGGAAGGAGATGTCTGACACATGAATTGGGGTGAGGGAAAGAGCCCACTAATGCGTATTTATCTTTATTTATAAAGCTGAAGTTCCTCACCCACCCTGGGACTACAAGCATCTTTTTCCTTCTTCCTCATTGTCTTCCCCATATAGTAACTTTTGCTGCAGAATATGGAAGGCTACGGATTCAGGGGATTACTGTCATTCAGGAGGAAACTGAAATCTGTTCCAGGCTCATGTTCAGTTGGTTTCTTACCCCTGCAAACAAGACAAACCATGCTGTGAGCTTTAATGGGAGGTGGGACTACTCTGCTTCTGTTACTAGGGATGGAACAAGGCACCCTTATTCTCAACAAGCAGAGTTTTGACTCCCTTCTTTGCCCACATCATGTGACATGCATTTTAGATTTCAATAATGTCCACATGATTATAGATATGGATTCCCTTGTTCTGGAGTTCAATGCATTGGGGCCAAATTGGCATTTCCCTGGCTTTCAATAAAGGAGTTGATTATTGGGGCTCTTTCTGTGAAAGGTGCCTAGAATTTGGAAACATAAGCATCAATGGCTGCAATGCCAAAGCGTGCACTGGGTTAGTCAGACATCCTTTAGAGAGCTGTCATTCTGCCGGCTCCTTTGGAGCATAAAACAATACTCCCATTTTCCCCAAAGAGAAATAGAACCAAGGGATTAAGTAACTTCTGATGTGGGGGACAGGCAGCATGTGCCAGGAGTCTAATAGAAGCCTCTCTTCCTTTCTATCTGAAGGAGGATATCAATTCAAGTGAAGCATTTACCTCAAAAACAGGCGTGCTCCTGTCACTCCTTGCAGCGTGGCTTTATCTCCTTCCACTAACAGCATCGTACCTTCCCGCAAGCCCTGGTGGAGGTGGAAACATTTAACATAATTTTCAAGCTATGTGAAAGGGTAGAATGCTTGTCACAAGCAGGCCAGTCTTAGTGCAGCTCACCATGACTACAGACTAAACCTTCTCGTTTACCTAACAAAGAGGTAAGGACCAAATTAGGTGAGTTATCTTGTTTTAGAAGTTGATTTTCTTGTTTATTTCCATTTTCACTTTTAAAAGAGAAACCATTAAGGAGGAGAGGAAACTGTTTTTTCCCCACAGTTACTTCCACTACCCCACCATTCTTAGATCCAGTTTGGGCCAAGCAACAGCCAGCTGGGTTTGTTAGGGCACAAACTTCATACTACAAGATCAAACACAGAGGTCCCACTTCCACAGATAGACATAATGAAATTACATAGATACTACTGAATGTGCAAATTTGGAAACTGTATTAGAGAGATTAAAGAGTATCTGCAGAAAGATTAAGGGGAGGTATTACACCATCTGCATGCACACCACCCCCAACACCCAATATATGCCTGGGGGCCAGTGACTGGGAAGATCAGAGCTGCCTAAAATAGTGTTGAGCAACACTAACAGGAGTATGCATTTCATTGGCTCTAACCCATTTTCTGCAATGAGCAATATCCAAGGCTGAAGCTCTTAGCAAGAATACAATTAGCATTCCATGTCATGGTTCTGTAAGTCTTGACAGGCAGGGAACCTACACTGAGAGCTAGCATGAATGCATTTAAGATGTTTGTCATGCTACAGCCAGGAGCTGCCTGACAGAGAACTGCTCACCAGAACTGGAGGGGTGTTTGGTTCTTCATGATATTGGCGGATTCTTTCCTCTCTCGTCTCCTGCAATAATGAGCATACATTTAGCTTCCCAGGCCATAAGGTAGGACTTGGAGCTATCCATGCAGCATGACATAAAGCAATTTCATAACATTAAACAAAGCAGGTACTTCCCCTCAAGCAGAACGGGATGGCAGGAATGACTCTTAAATGTTTTACCCTTCATCACTAGCAGCAATTTACTGCAGGTTGATCAAACAGAGCTGAAAAACTGAAAAAACTTAATTCTACTCAATTCATCCATGTTTGTTTGGTTTTTTTTTTTAGTACTACCTCTGTGTGCACTGAGGAAGGTGGTAAAAGCAAATGCCTGAGGTGCCACCTTTGTGAAACAGAGTAGTGAATCGTGGATTTTCAGTGATTAAATATTTGCTTATCTTCAAGTAGGTATTACACCAAAGAATTTCCTTCTGTGAACAGCTCTGTCATGTTTCCTGAGGTGTGCTGCTTAACTAAGCAACAGTAAAGAAATAGGAATCATAGGAACACAGCAGGGACTTGGTACAGCAGAGCTTCCAGCCTCCTCTGAGGGAAAGAGCAGAAGTTATTTATAGGGAAAAGACTGCCTGCTTATCTAGTGACAAGCTGATTAAATGAATACCTACAACTTCATCTAAATTCTAGAAGCACACCCATATCCATCATCTCTTCGTTGTTCCCTAATTCTTAATACTTCCTCTAACCATGGAATTTTGATTACAAGAAGTAAAGTATTTAGGTTGTAAAAAGATGCACCACACAAATTGTTCCCTGAGGAATTAGCTGACATGCTATTCAAGAAGCAGCTCATCCCCACTGTATGGAAATCTGTCTTTGTGCTTGATGGCTGAAGTGTTTTCCTTTCGGCTATACTAGTGCATGTGCTTGCTCTGTACTGGACGTTACAGGCTGTGCTCCCTGCAAGGACACCAGTGCCCAGGTATTTTCTTACACAACAGCTGTATGAATCTCAAGAGCTCCCTGTTCTGATCGTTTCTTCAGACCTTCAGATATTTAAGTTGCTTAATCTATGTTTAAGTTAGGTCTTCCCAAGCAGCTGGTAAGACAGAACTTTCCAGAACCATAGTGCTTTGCATCTTAACACTTCAGGTTTATCTTTTTTTGAATTCCCCCATTCCATGCTAGATATCAAGCAACAGTATTTCAGACATTGCAGAGCTTCTGTTTGTGAAAAAGACTTTGTTCAGTAATACTATTGTCAACTCCTCTTCCCAAGCAAAGAAAAGTTTTAGGAGGAAGTAAAGTGTTACTGCCTCATTGGCATTTCCAGTGTCTCTAGGGAGCAGCTGTTTGACATTCTATGGCTTTGTAAGGCCTCAAAAATGCACACTATTCTTACTCCTCCACACCCTGGTTACTGTGTGTGTTCTGCTGTGCTTTACTTACACCCATGTGAGTTCTTTTAATGTCTGGGTCCAGGTAGTGGGGGTTAATATTAAAAGGAACTAAGCCTAGAGCCTTCAGAGAAGGTGGATAAACAATTGGCATGTCATTGGTGGTATTGATGCTGACAGTAGCAACGTTAGTTCCTGCGCTGGATCCCATGTAAGGAATCCCATCCTGAAAGACAAAAGCAATGATCAGTCTGCAGTATCACAGTTAGGAACGGCATTTTATAGCATCTTCTATCAATCTCAGAGACTCACCAGTCAGATCAGAGTTAGTCTTTCTAGCTCATCTCACTGCTAACTTTACAGGTGAAAAGCAGAACAAGAATTCAGGTTCTGAGGTGGGCAGTAGCTTGTCTGTGTCAGAGAACTAACTGCTGCGTGCCTTGTACTCTCAACTCTGTGACCCCACAAGAGGGAATTTACCAGGCTCTCAGTGCATGCTGGACTTTGCTATTAAGAGGAGAGACTTGCCTCTGCTGCAGTTACAAGAAATATCTGAACTGGCTTTTAACTAGCTTCTGAAGAGAGCAGACCATCAGAAGGTAAGTGCAATGTTGTCACAGCATCAGCTTACCAGTACCATGACCAGTTTAGCACTGTTTAGGTATTAGTACTGAATACTACGCTGTACATAGAAGAATGCCACACAAATATGCAAGTATACAGGTAATGCTGAACAATTTGTAAAAATAGAGCTATCTTGAGACAACTGGTAGTAATGTAACCAAGTAGTTATCAAGATTTAACTGGTATTTGGACATTTTCTGGCTTTTATTCCCACAACAGATGTTGAATTTCTATATATTAAGATAAGCCTAGCTAACCTTTATTCTTGGCAGCTGGCCTTACTGTGGCTTGTATAAATCTGCATAAAGTCATTTGCAATTCCACATTGCTAGGGAACACCTTGCTTCTGTCCTCCTCCAGAGATGGTGTATCTTTGCTGTGCCTTATGAGATTCACCAGCTGGACTGGTGCTGCTGACCAGAAGGGCTCAATGGCACTCACACCTCTCAATTCCAAGGAGATACAAAAATTACATAATTTTCAACATCAACAGGACACTGTCTAAAAGGTATGTATGGATCCAGCTTTATCACCAGTTTATTAGCAGACAACCTGCAACATGAACACATCTATATCAATAAGATATGAAGTGGATATCTCAAGCTGAAAAACAGGGTTTCTGGACATAGATTAAATGCTGCACTGCTCTTTGTTGGTATTTTGAGGGATTTGCTTCTAGGGTTCTATGCAGCATTGTACATCCCAAGGTCTTGCAATCCTGCATTTAGAAAACTGCTCTAGGAAGACAGACTGCTGACCTTAAGTCTTGTCAATGACTCAATGACAGCCTTATTTGGCCATAGTTTTCAGTTCACCAGGTTGTCTGAGATGGCTCAGTATTTGAAGTACATCAGAGACAAAAATGCAGGATCAGCTTGGATTTGTCTGAACAAAAGCTCATGCATGAGATCCTGCCATTCAGACTTGGCCAGAATGTGTAGTTTTACCTCAAGAACTCTCTTCCTGATCTCGTGTATCAGACTGTTGTCATAAAGAGCTTTCAGGAGACGGAATGTGTTCCCACCTCCTGCAGAAAGAAAGTTCAGCTTATTTAACATGCTTTCACCATCAGTTTTAATTGAAGCTTTTACAAACTTGGCAGGCTCAATGAGTTCTATGCTCTATTCAGGGCAGTATCCTGCTTTGAGCAGCAGTAAAACCAGAAGCTTCAGAAGAATGGTCATTGGGCAGGCCATGGGCTCGTGCCCTGAGTCATCCTTTTAAGGCTGGCACTGTCTGACAGTGACTTCTCTTCTAATACCCAGGACTATGGTATTAGGACTAGATCTCCTTGGCCTTGATAAAGTGATGATACAGCTGTTACGATCATGTTTTTACACTGAGGTACTGTTCAAAATAATAATTTGAAATTTACTGGAGATGAAATTCCATTAATAAATCTACTTCCCAGCCCACCATTAAATTTAGGGTCTTAGGGCTCCCAAGTGCTGTCTTCTGTAGTTTCTAATTACTAGGCCTAACTGCTTAATTGTTGGTCTTCAGTGCCACCTCTGAGCAGGACTAATCCAGTGCCGTATATAAACCTTCACTGGGGAGTAAGAAGTAAAACTTACCAATAAATATTGCTTCAGATTTCCTTACGGCTTCCACTGGATCACAAGATTCATGAATGCTGTCCAGCCCATAACCTTAAATGAAAAAGTATTTACCTTTACCACATCAGTCTGGTGGAAGAATGTGATATGTTCAATCTCTCCCTGCCCACCTCCTCCAACCCTGAGCCAAATGTCTCAACCAGGGAAATTTCAGAGAACTCTACAATGTAAAACAGAGTATACGTCCTACATTAGTGCAGGGATTCAGCATCCAGCTGCACAAAAGGAAATGTCTGCTTTGTGGATATATGCACTCAGTGTCTAGGAGCAGAGCATTTCACTCAGCAGGCGCAGGCTGAGGCACAATATCCTGCTGAGCATTACCAGGTAACTAGAAAATAAGGAAAAAACTGTTAGTCCTCAGCTTGGCTGTGCTGAAGTCTGACAGGATGTGCCATCATTGGTTCTAGCATTGCTAGAATGTATGTAAATACCTGATGTGAGTATTGTTTCTGTTAAAATGTCTGACTTTGATAGATTTGCCTTGCTGGGGTTCACTGAGTACAGGAAGCGTCAAGAGAGACAGAAGAACGTGGGCATTTGATAGCAGCAATCTTCCTGCAAGTCAAGGAGCAAAGTGTGCTGCCCAGGGAAGTGAGTACTGATTATTACTACACTAACAGGTCCAAAGTTACCCTGAACAGTGATAGATACTAGGTGTAGTATCTGTCATGGGAGGTCTTACTGTAGGCTGCTCTGCAAAGATCTTTGCTCCAAGCAAAGTTCAGTCCATCATGGAACTATCTGGCTGGCTGATGTGCTTTAAGTAATGGTCTTCACTTAACACCAGTGGTTGCACGGCTTGAGCAGAGGTTTAAGATATATGGGAAGAAATGTTCCCTCATGTGATTAAGAAGGATAAAAAGATGCCACTTAGTATTTAGGGATAAAATCTTGTTCCCTGGAGGAGGTAGAAGTGTTTGCAGCAGGATTTCTTCTGGAGGCCTCTAAAACATCTCCTTCCAGGCAGAAGTCAGAGCCGACTCCTGCTGCTCTCACTGCCCTTGCTGCCCGTACCGCAGCAGCCCAGCCCAGCCCGTGGGCACCGCGGGCTGCAGCGCTGCGCCCGTTCGTGCCCCGCAGCGCAGAGCGGCTGCAGCGCTGCCGCCCCGGGCGCCCCGTGCCCGCACCCTGCTCCCCGTGCCCGGTGCCGGCCCGGCAGCCCCGGGCACAGCCGGCGTGGCCGCAGCAGCCGGGCCGGCCTTACCCAGGCTTTCAAACTTCTCCCTGGCCATGCGGGCGTAGGCGTCGCGGTCGTGCAAGGCGTAGGGGATGAACAGCACCCGCTTCACCTTCCTGGGAGAAGAGAGGGGAGAGAGCGGTCGGTGCGGCGGAGGCGGGGGCCGGGGCCGGGCGCGCTCCCGCAGCCCTGCGCAGCGCTTACTGCCCGAGGAAGCTCTGGATGTGCTGCTGGCAGTGGCCCAGGTAGCCCCCTCCGTGCAGGGTGGAGTTGGAGATCAGCAGCAGGCGCCGCGGGCCCCCCATGCCGAGCCGAGCCGTGCTCCCAACCCAAGCCAGCCCAGCCGAGTCGTGCTCCCAGCCCAGCCCGGTCCGCCCCTTCCTGCCCCGCCGGCGGCCCCGGGGTGGGGCCGAGCCGCCGCCGCTCCACCGCCACTCCACCGCCCCGGCCCGGCCATGCTGGACTTCGCCATCTTCGCCGTCACTTTCCTGCTCATCCTCGTGGGCGCCGTGCTCTACCTGTACCCGGTAATGCTGCCGGCGGCGGGGCGGGGGGCGCACGGCCCGGCCCGGCCCCCGATGCAGGCGGGCGGGCAGTGAGCGGCCGCGGGGCCGAGGCAGCCCCGGGCCCGTCCCACGGCCCCTGGGCTCGGGCGGTGCCCCCGGCCCGTACCCCGGGGCCCGGGCGGGACGTGGCAGAGGCCTGCGGGAGAAGCTGCCGGGCAGGGCGTTCCCGGGACAGCGCAGCCCCGGCACTCCTCCTGCTCTACGTGCTCCGGCAGTGAATCCCGCTTTCCAAAGGCGCGATCTGCTCGCCTTGCATTTTTGCAGGCCTCCAGGGCAAATCTGTGTGTAAGATCCTGCATTGCAAACTTGACCCTTTAAATCTTTACGCAGACATCTTTCATCTAACCAGATGAATAATCCTGCTTTAGCCAGTGGCACCAGGCACACACTTGAGGTTTATCGGCTTAGCAGGTTTAAAGCCTGGAGATGTAGCATATCCAGCTTCTGTTTAATGTTTGTAAGTAGTGTAGTAGTATTGGTGTGGAAAATTCATCTCTCCTGCTGGAAAGCTGTGGGACTTGGATAAAAACTGAAGTTCATGTAGATTGATGCATTTCCCTTTACTCTAGGCATCTAGGCAAGCATCAGGTATCCCTGGGCTGGCTCCAACTGATGAAAAGTAAGTGGTTTCTGTCTCCACATTGATCAAGTTCAGCATTGGCAGAGGATGCTGTTCATGACCAGATATCCTCTGTGTTTCTCAGGGATGGCAACCTGCCAGATATCATTGTCAGCAGCAGTTTACATGAGTTTCTTGTGAACCTTCATGAGAAATATGGGCCACTGGTCTCCTTCTGGTTTGGAAGGCGTCTTGTCGTCAGCCTCGGCTCCATTGATCTCCTGAAACAACATGTTAATCCCAACCGGTTGTGTAAGTGTCTTCTACATTGTCTTTGAGTCCGTTTATTCTGGCCTTGCTGGGCATCAAAGGCAGGGTGTCAAAGGAAGTTGGGGTTTCATTGTAAGTTGAAAATAAAAGAGACTTTGTAGCTGACATGGTGGTTCAGGTATGAGTTTGGTCCTGCTTACTGGACTTGAGTATCAGTGACCAAGAGTTACTGCTGTCCAGTGGCCATCAAGAAATCAGTACACTCATGTCTTTTACCATCTGTCTACAGGCAAATGTTCATGGAAAGCATCATGCTCATCAGTCACTTGGTAGAGCAAGGTGAACATCCTGTAGCCACTTGGCATACATTTTAAAAGCAGTTTGAAATACAGTTTAAGAGGGGAAACTTTGCTAAACTAAGTCTGAAAACAGCTCTGCTAGTTTGTGATAAACTGCCTTGTGTGGTTCAGCATGAAGGTTTTCAAACTATTATTTGGAGCAGTACTTTTAACTTTCATTTTTCTTTTGATGTGTAGAATTTTGTGCTGAAAACCTTTAATGATCTTCCAGTCTTGGAAGTGGTTGGTGGTGCTGATAGCTGAGTTGACCATCTTAGTCATGGGAGGGTATTTTAATTTACAGCCTAAGCCTCTTAGGTGGGCATTTGGTTCCTAAGGTTATCACACTCCATAAGTTAACTCAGTTGATGTTCGGGTTTAATCGCTTGCCTTCCCAGTTTTTATCTTACAAGGTTGACTGAGGTGCTGGGTGCCCACCTCTGATCTGATCCTGTAGGCAGTTTTTAGGCACAGGCAGATATCTCGGCTCACTTTATGCTGGGGTCGTGAGGGGTGAGCTGCATGTACGGTTGCCTGACAGAATCAAAAAAAGAAATGGTGACAATCTGGGAAAGGAGTGGGAGTTAACAAGGATCAGCAAGACACAGTGGATAACGATGACACTCCAGAAGGTGGAAAACCACCCTGAAAGATCTGAATGCTCTCCAGTATGTTTGGGGGAAATTAAGCAGACAGTCACTTTCTCAAAGCTCAGAGAAGTGGTGACAGGCCCTTGCGCAGGCAGGTTCTCATAAATGTTCTGAATTTGGGAGGATCTGAGTACCAGAGAAAGGGAAATACAATGCATGGACTTAAATGCAGGAAATTAGGTGACCCAGGCAGCTACAGACTAGCCTAGTATCCTGCTATGCCAAAATAAACGTATTTTTTTAAAGATGGGGGATAAATGGGAGATGCATGTTGTACTTCAATAAGTAGCTTTTTAGACAAGGAAACTGATAGAATTGCATTTATGTCAGGGATTCAGTTCGGAATTTGCTTGGACACCGATAAATGAAAGGGGGAGCAAGGCTGGATTGTCTTGGAAAAGTGAAATGCAGTGTTGGGGAGGTGAAATACTCCATCTTCTGTTAGCATCCTGCCCTGATGGCATTATGTTGGAACCATTTGTCAACACATGGCAGCAGAATGAGATGGGTATCCCTGAGGGCTGGGATAACAGGAACGGGAGGAGAAAAAGCAGACTGTGTGAATGCCTGTGGGATGACATGGCCATGGAAAAAACAGGACACGTTGAGCCATGGATTTTCTATAGAGGACTTCTGCACAAGATGAGCATGAGTCAGACTTGGAGTCCTCTGTGTGGCTCTGACCTCTGCGCTCAGGCATGATTTTGAATAAAGCAAGTGCAAATAAAGGCTGCTAGTGCTCTCAGAGAAGTGGGGAGCCTGTCGTGCAGGAGAAGCCAGGGAAAGTGTGTTCAGCCCAGCTGAAGAAAGCTTGTGAGGGGGTCCTTGTAAAGACAACAGGCTTGAGAAGGAGGGTTCTTATGATCTCAGAGCTGGGAAAGCAGCAATATTAGTTGTGTCAGTGCTTTCCTTTTAGCATTGATGCTTGCCAGA
Organism: Pseudorectes ferrugineus; assembly: GCA_008033365.1. Taxonomy (NCBI): domain Eukaryota; kingdom Metazoa; phylum Chordata; class Aves; order Passeriformes; genus Pseudorectes; species Pseudorectes ferrugineus. Next base: position 26,121 of record QWTY01001112.1, read on the forward strand.
AGTGCTCAAACTTTATTAGACATGAGGAATCTTACAGGTTGTATTTCCTGAAGCATTGAGGTGTAAACAGTAGTAGCTGAGTAGCTGTAGCAAAACACGTCCTGTACCCTTTCTTGGTGAGTGGGAATAGGGGTTGTAGTAGGTCTCAGCCACAAACTGGCCCTGGGCAGCTTGAACTTTTGTTGATGTTGTCTTGCCCGTATTTCCTCTGTGCACACGATGCTGTAGGACAGGAGACAGCCCACAGTGGGCTGCATTATATCCAGCTCCTGACTCTTCAGCCCCACTTGAAAACCCATATGATGTGACTCTTCCCCAGTCAGCTGGGATGCCTGAGGCCACCATCCATCTTCATGGATGCCTGCCAGTGGTTTCCAAGGTTGAGATACAGGGTTTGGCTCCAAGTGTCATACAGAGGTTCCTCTCATCTTATGTGTGTGTCTCAGGTATGGCCAAACTTCTTGGAGACAGAGAGAGAGGTGCAGATAATGCATTTCTCATCAAAGCCTTAAAGTTGGACTAATTGTATTCATAGTTATTAACATTTCCAATGCCAGGAGACTCTTTTTCCTTAGGCTTCAAGCAGTGTTTGAAATTGGTATGTTTTCATGGCCTCTTAAAGCTTGGTTGAGATTAATTTGCAAGGAGAATTCAAAGGAAGTAAAACTTTGCAGCTGGTACTGGTGATTCCCCTGAGTGGCTCTGGGGAAGCAGTTCAGGCCTACAAAGGATGTGGATATGAAGAGGGTGGACTGATGCCGGATTGCCAGGAGCAGTGGGTTCAGAGACCAACTTGGAAAACTTGCCTGAGTCAGTGTTGCTTTTTGGTTTGGGGCAATGAACCTGAAGCACACTGAATGCTGGAGATGGAGCAATGGGTCCTGGCCTGTCTGAACAGGACTTCATTGCTGTTCTGTGAGCATTTTACTGTGCAGGTTCAGAGGTCCTTTCTAGCTCTGATGTTCAGTTCTGCTCAATCTCAGATCTTTTTCTCTATATTTACTTGCAATGGTGTCCAGGACAGCACTCTGAGGTTCTTGGGATGGGGAGATTTCCATGTAAGTGAAAAGAACAGTTGGAATTTTGATATGTTTCACTAGGAGGGCTGAAAATGTAACCCTGGAGATGTTTTCAAGACAAGGACAAAGGATGAAGTCTGTGCAAGTGCTGGCAGAACAGAGCTCTCTCCAGAGGCGGTTTGTGCCTTGTGGAGTCACTAGCCTCCCACAGCTGTGCAGAAATAGCCCTTTCCCAAATAGCATGAGGCAGAGCCAGCCCTCAGCAAAAGGGCAGCCTGGGCTCTGCAGCCCTGAGTGCACAACAGTGAGTGTATATCAGTGGTGTGGGATTGCCAGTTTAGACTAGGGACACTGGAAGAAAAAACCAGGGCCCATAGCTAATCCAGCGGTTTTCTTTCATACGCAGCAGGAAAACTTTGCAGTTTCAGCAGGTGTTGCTTCTAAGCATCCTCCAGCCTCTCTGGATGCCTCTGCTTGCCGGATTTTCTGTGTGGGCTTTGCCACCTGCCATGTGTCTTCCTGGCTACCCAGTATTGTGCCTGGCTGTGCCAGTGCCAGTCAGCAGGGATCTGTGGCATGAATAGCAGCAGCCGCTCCATGACAAAGTACCTTGGAGGAGGAATTGTCAGCAGCAGCTAGAGTCACATAACAGCCCGCGCCACGTGGAGAGCCGCAGGTACCATCTGCTCTGCCAAAAGACACATGCTCATGCTCCTTGTCATTCTAAGTGGGAAAGAGGGTGAGATGCAGAGCTTAAAAACATTGGAAGGGAAGAGATGTGAGAGAAAAACATTTGGGAAAGATTACCATATTCATGCCTCTGGCCTTGTTAGCTGCTTTTATGTCTTTAGGTAGTAAGTTCTCTGCAGGTGAGAATTTTCTCTTCTTGTATGTTTGCCTAGTAGCATAATAAGGCCCTGATGTCCGTGGGGAATCCAAGATACATCCACAGCTGGTAAAGTCATATGTGTCTAGCCCAGCCTTGATGTTTTCTGATGCCTCAGAGGTTTCACTCTCCATCTGGGAGAAATAACAGACTGTGATAAACAGTGACAGTATCCTTCTTGAAAACCCTGATTGCTGCTTCCAAATAGTTCCTTAAACACTCTGCCAGTTCCACAAGACACGCTAAAAGGTTTACAGAAAGGGAAAAACATATGCCATGCTTTATTGCACAGTTTTGCATTGACACCTAATATCCTTTAGCAAATTTGTTAAATAGAGGTCCTTGGTGGTGAAATTCAGAGTTAAAAATCTAACTGAAGTGAGTCATGGATATGGAAGTTACGTGGCTTTGTCTAGTTTGTAGACTGATGCAAGTGTCTGTGTGGAAGGATCGAAGATTGAAAGAAGGTGATTAGCAGTAGAAGGCATTCTGTATCTTAGTGGGGTACAGTTTTCTGTAGGAGCTTCAGAGCTTCTGTGCTGGGGGCAGCCCTGGCAGACAGATAGGTGCTAGTGTGGGAAGAGCTCGTCAGCAGGGAGCTCGGTGCATGCGAGAGAAGTCGTGCAGGAGCAGTAGGATATCAAACAAGGTTTGCTGGGTCTGTGACGCAAGGGAAGGAGTGCAGAGAGCAACCTCTGGCTGAGTCTGTCATGCGAGCTGGTATGTCCTGAGTACATAGCCACGTTCAGGGCAGAAGGGCACACCAGATGTGCAGGGGAATGTGCTAAAGAGACTGCAGGTCAGGCTGGAGGAGAAGGGGAAGGACCATGCCACACTCACTCTTGTCATCGAGTTGATGGCACAACCAGCTGGGAGCTGGCAAATGGGGAACAAGCTCTGAAGGCATTGTTACTAAAGAGTTACTTGGTAGAGCCAGCGGGCAAGCTCTGCGGGGGGAGCTGATCGCAGGATGGCAACCAGCCCCAGGAAAAAGACTTTATGAGGTACCAGCCCACACTGAGCAAGAGAAACTTGACACCCCAAAGAGACTGTTCTAGGGGAAGGAGCCACACCTTGCTCACTGCCCAGAAGCAGCAGTACCCGATTAAAGAGACTGCTGTTTCCATCAGCCCTGTGTCGTGTGACTTTTGAATGGTGTTTCCTCTGTTTGCTTTCAGTGGATCCCTTTGAGACAATGCTGAAATCCCTCTTGAGGTACCAGTCCAGCCTGAATGGGGATACAGGAGAGAGCCACATGAGGAGAAAACTGTATGAGAATGGTGTGACCAAGTCCTTGCAAAGTAACTTTGCTCTCATCCAGAAGGTGCGTAATGGCCTTTGTACAGCAGAGAAGCCCTGTGTGGCTCGCAGGAGAAGGTTTAGTGAGAATGATCACTAGGATAAAGGACCTGCATTCAAATTAGTGCTGGCGCTGTAAGCATCTGAGATAACAAACAGCCTCTGCCTTTCATGGTGTGAATATTTGGTTTCTCTTAGCTCCAGTGGATTGGGGGAAGGGCTGAGCTTGCTTACTTTTTATGCCAAGATACCACATGCAGTTAAAAATACTGGAGCACCTGGATTCTAGATATATTTCCCAGGACAGGAGGATGGAGCAAGGAGCCAGCTTTTGGGGCCACAAACAGGTGAAGAACTGTTCTGTTGATTAGTCCAGCAGCCAGAATATGATCTGTTTTCCTGTTCTGGAGCTGTTAGTATTAAAGTTTAAGGTTTCTTTTGTGACAGAGGGAACAAGAGAGGAGGATAGGGTTGCCTTGTTGGGGGAGAGCCGTGAAAGAAGCAGAAGATTGGAGGCTAAAATGTTACTGGTTAGCAATGGAAAGAAGCCCTGGAAAGAATTTAGCTTTATTCCATAGCCATGGAAGTGTGGTCTGCCTTAGGAACTGGGTGGGAATGTATCCAGGGTGTGTTTGGTAAATAGACTGCTGGTATTACTGCTAACTAATGGTTCATTCCCTCTCAAGCTGTCAGAAGAGCTGCTGGCCAAATGGCTGTCTCTCCCCGAGGCACAACATGTGCCACTCTGCCAGCACATGCTGGGCTTCGCCATGAAGTCTGTCACGCAGACAGCTATGGGCAGCAGCTTTGAAGATGACCGGGAAGTCATCCGGTTCCGCAGGCACCATGATGCAGTAAGTGTCCTGAAGAGCCAGGAAATCTCCTAATAAATTTTTACAAACTAAAAATGCAGAGCTTATATCTGTGTACAGTTTAGCACAGTCTGCTGCTGAGACTTTAAAGTACGAGCTTGAGGGCTCCGCCTCGCTTGTCCCAAGCTGAAACTGTTAGAAAGATGCTACTGCTGATCCTGCTGTCATTAGTCTGAGGTGTTTCTAAAGGATCCATGGGGATCAGGAACCCAGATCTAATGGCACTTGGGAGGTTTTTGGTACCTAAGTCAGTTAAACTCTGTTGAGACTGCCGGTGGAACTTCTCCTTTTCAAAGATCTTCTGAAGGCTCTGTGACATTGTGGAGAAAGGAAAATCTGAGGAGATCTCAAGCTGTATCCACATGTGGGGATGTTAAATATGCTGGTGATAGGGTGGGAAAGAAACAGTTCCATCTCCCATTTAAGATTCCCATACCTTTTTCCCTACAGGTGTAATTACAGTTGTTTCATTTCAGCTTAATTCCAGCTATCATAGACATAGTGTCTGAAATGGGATGTGGTGTCCTAAAGAAAAGACCAGTTCCATATTGACAGGAAGTCTTAATTTTATTTGGTGTTTTCATTTTCCTGAGTAGGGAAGAATAGAATAGTCCCAGCAGTCTCGGCCTATGGTGAGTGATGGTGCTGTTCTCTCTGTCCTTCTTCCAGATCTGGTCAGAGATTGGAAAAGGTTTCTTGGATGGGTCTCTTGACAAAAACATGACTAGGAAGAAGCACTACGAAGATGGTAGGTTTCTCCCAAAATTACAGTTTTCCTCCCACTCTGAATAATACTTAGGAGTGAGCTAGCATGTGAAAGCACTTCATTTGCCCAAGCGTCTTGGCTTTTCTTCAGAGTTGCTCATCGTGCCATAAGCTACCAGATGTGTCATACTTACTCTCACACTAGATCAGTGTTTTGGAGTTAAGTGGCAAGCTGCCATTACGTGAGAAGTTGTAGGACTAGAACTCTAGTTCCGGGTCTAGTTCCAGGGTCTGTCCAGTCTGGAGAGTGATAGAGGGGAAGAATCAGGGTGTGCTTCCTCCCTTTCTGTTCCATTCCCTGGTATCCACTTTTGACCTTTCCTGGAGACAAGCAGCTGTGCTAGGTGGAGACAGATGGAGCCCCTTGATTTGGCCTGTATGGGCATTCAAATGATGCACCATTTGGGGACTGTACTGCCAGACAGTCACTCACAGGCTGGAAGACACAAGCACAGAGGTGCTGCTTTGTTGGCTGCACCTTCCATGTGATAGCATCTGATGTGCTCTTACAAGATAACATGATTTTCAGGTCTGCTATAGCAGTACTTTTGTTTCTTATATAGTTTATAGTAAGTTATTTTAATTTTAGGTTGTCGTATCTTTTTTGTTCTTAGTGATTAAACCATTTCAGTATTGATTGATAAGATGCTAAACAAAAGTAGATTGTATCTGGAATTAAAGATTTGCTTGTAAATCCTCCAAACCCAGTGTTTCCTTCTTTATACTTCTGGTTCTGTGGGTTTCAGAACCTGAGGACAACTTCTGAAATGGGTTCCTCCCATGGTCACTCTGTTCCTGAGCTGTAGTATGATGATGCATGGGGACACAATTTCACAAACTCCAGGTAGTGAACCTTGGTGTTTGAGTGTTGCTGGCCTTCCTATGCAGAGAGGAGGAAAGAAGGTAATTCTAAGACAAAGGAACTGAACGGGCCTTGGTAAATGGAATTTCAGACCCAAATTCCACTTTGTGTTTCTTGGATAGTCCTCAGTAAGTCATTTTAATCAGAAAGGCAATGGCATCGAGGTCCCTAACTCCCCCTGGTTCCCACAGCAGTCACCAGGAGTTAGGCACTCACATATCTTCAGATGTGTGGACTCTGTGCCAAAACCCTCCCACACTTCCCCCCCATTCCTCTCTCTGTCTCTGCAGACTCCTTAGCCCAGAGCCGTGCTCTTGCACCGTGCCTGCAGAACCCGTGGCAAAAGGGGCTCCATTGGAGCTGCAGTGGTGCTGTAGTGATTGTAACTCTGCAGGTCATGTAACCAGTGTTATGTGGCTCATACATGTTTTCGTGGGGGCTGATGAAATACATTCTCTGATGGTTTGACAGCGTTATTTGACTTACACCTTGGTTATACCTGTAAGGATGGCTTTTTATAGGCAATCTGTGTTATTTTGTTCCTGCATTTTCAGCTAAATTTGGGATACTGCCTTCCAAATTGACAGTAACATGTAACAGAGGCTGCTTCTGTAAGTGAGCCCAGCAGGGACAGCTGGTCTGAAAATCTGCTCAGGGAGATGGATTTGCTTCTCTGCAGTGCCAGGATGACCAGGTTTTAAAATAAACATTTCTTTTTTTTCTTGCAAAGCTCTGGTGGAGATGGAATCCATCTTGAGGAAGGTTACAAAGGAGCGCCGAGGCAGATCATTCAACAGGCATGTCTTTATAGACACCTTGCTGCAGGGGAGCCTGAGTGACCAGCAGGTCTGTGCAGCTGTTACCTCCTTACACAGTAATGGAGTTTTGCCAGATGGGCAATTCATTACATTGTAGCCTTTGATTAATGTAAGTTTTTGCATCTTAGCTTAGATTCTTTATGAAGGCAGGGCTTCTAGTTCTTTTTTTCCACTCCTGCAATGTTTGATTGCATTAGACTTTGGTAGGTTTCCTTGCCACTGCTTCATAGCTATTTTTATAAACCAGAGGTATGTTAATATTAAGCACGTCTCGTGCAATTCCAGTGGAAGTTCTACAGAGAGTTCAGTCCATGTCTTCTAGATGTATTTCCTGCTCTCTGCACTAAAGGGATTTAATGTGCTTGAGTGGAGAGTATGCCACTTTTTTTTTCTCTTTACAGTCTTATGAGCTTCATTCTCTGAAGTAGATTTTCTTTCCTAGATTCTGGAAGATACAATGATTTTCTCCTTGGCAGGATGTGTAATCACTGCTAACTGTAAGTACAATAACTGTAGGTAACTTCCCATCCTTACACTCAGCTGCCAAAAACTGTGTGTGATGACATGAGACTTCCTCTAGGCTAATAAAAAATTCTATTCATCATTCTCTTTCTCCTGAACTACAGACATATAGAAGAAGCTAATTTTTACATCAGACTGTTGACACAGCCTCACAGTTAGTGAGCTGAACCTAAGCTGTTTGACAACCTTTCCAGTCTTTTGGTGAACCTTAGAATTTCTCCCCATTGCTTTTTGCTTGCATTCTTAACCCCAGACAACTGATGCTAAATTTGATGAAAAAACACCAAAATATATAAGCCACAAAGATCATGTTGTAAAATAGGTTCTGGCACACAGGAAGAAAATTAGAGTGCTGGAATCTGTCTGGGTGCTTTGAATTTCTGGAGGATAGATATGTTCTATGTATGGAGAACTTTCAAAGAAGCAGCTCTGGGATTTGTGCAAAGATTATGAAAAACCCCAAACAAATAAAAATACAAACTGAAGCTGTGTAAAATACCTTATGATAAAGGGATGATTATCTGGCCCTGTGTCTCAGCCAGTGGGACTGGGACTCCAGAGAAAAGCTCCAAGATGCATCTAGGTGTTAAAGAATGTGGGAAGTAAATCAGAGAGCTATGCTAATACTCTCTCCAGAGAATATCCTCTCCAAGTACTCCAGGAAGACTAATTTTAAGGGGCTTGAATCCACATGGATTCACGGGATCACAAAACCACAGAATATTCTGAGTTGGAAGGAACCCACAAGGATCATCAAATCCAAGATTCCAGATAGTTCTCATGAATAGATATTTTTGAGAGCTAGAAACATTTCCTTGTAGCTTTAGGGAAACTGCATCCTACACACTTACTTCTTATGCAAGGTTTTTTTCTTACTCTGCTATTGAAGATATCTCAAGTACCTCAAAAAATAGATGTAGGGGGACAAGTGCTGGCCAGCCTCTGCAGAGAGCTCCCTTCAGGAGCCCCAGGCATTGGCTGTCTGGAGCACTTGCCTGAGATGTGCTAGGGAAGCCCCCCAAATAAAGGAATTTTCTAAAGCTTTGAACAAACCAGCCTTTCATTTGCATGGTTGGTCTAATAACCCTGATTCTCCAGGGTTTGTTGGGCTGTGTGGTCCCTGCCCCAGAGCTGTGAGGCTGAATGCCTTAGTGTCCTGCACAGCTCCCTGAGCTCCTCATAGCATCACAAAGAGAACTTTAGCTTGCAGGGCCTCTTGTTACACAGGAGTTCAGCCTCTGTTCCTGCCACTGAATACAGAATCAGCACAGCCTGCTGTGAACAGAGGTCACATTTTTTTTAGGTCAAAAAGTAATGTTGAAAATACAGGAAGTAAGAAAACTGAATGCCATTTGTAAAGGATTGAATTTTCTGGGTCCAGTCTTGTCTTGATTCCTTCCCCAGTGTGTACCTGGGCAGTGTATTTCCTGACAACCTCAGAAGATGTTCAGCAGAATCTCTACAAGGAGATGGACCGTGTTCTGGGGAAGGGACCAATTACACATGAGAAAATTGAGCAGCTCAGGTGGGTCCTGTAGAAGGAATGCAGAGGAAGGCTGTGTCATTCATATGGTGGGACAGGCGTTTCACATGGAGTCTGATGCCTAGCCTACACTAGGCCAGGAGAAGGCATCCAGGAGCTACTCACTCCCTTTTTTCTTTCTGGAAGTGATCAAACCACAGGATGACTTGCAACACAGAGAGAGTCTGCTGGGACTCCAGATACAGGGACCAAGGTGCTCGCTTCAGGATGTCTGTAGGAAACCTTTTAGGTTCATCAGCAGAGGAAAAGCACAGAATGGCCTTGGCTGCCAGGCCAAAATTTTTGCTTACTGTCTTGTTTGGTGTCTGTCCTAGTTTTCCAAAAGTAGAAGTAATCAGTCATTTTCGTGGTTGGATATAGACATATTTAGAGAGAAAGCATGGACTAACCTTTTCAAAGGGCCACAAGTGATGATGACTAGTCAACAGTGTGCCTTTATGTTTTGTGCATATGTTTGTTATGTTGGTGCAACTGGGTGCATTTTGTATTTGGACTAGTGTTAGGGTTTCAGTAAGGAAATATCAAGTGTGTGGTTTTCTTGCTGCTGCTTGTATGGGTGAGAGGTACAGGGAAGGGCTGGCGTGTTTATGCATTTTAGCAGATTTAGTTTGGTTTAAAATCTGAAAGAAGAGGGATTCCGATAACCTTCTCTAAAAGCTGTTAATGAGATTTAATGCTTCATGCAAAGATGTTGGGACTCCTTGCCAGAAAGAAAAAAGAAGTGCCTCTAAATACAGCAGTTGCCACAAGGATGTGGACAAGCTTCTCTCTGAGAGTTAAACTAACCAAGGGTTACTGGTTGCAGGTACTGTCGGCAAGTCCTGTGTGAGACAGTGCGGACAGCAAAGCTCACCCCCATTGCTGCACAGCTGCAGGAGCTGGAGGGCAGAGTCGACCAACATACTATCCCCAAAGAGGTAGGGCAGTGCTGGGAGCACTAGGCCACTCTCCTTTCCTGTAGGGGAATTTGCTGTTTCCTCTTCTTCCAGACGAGGAGTGAGGCACAAAGACCATTTCTTCTGACACCGAACCTGAGCAGGTGCTCTGTCATCTGAAAGTACAGTTTAGCTCAAAGTTTGCCTGCAGTTCCTCTGCGGGAGAGGCTCTGCAAATTCACGTTCTCTTGCTGAGCAGATTTGCTTCTGCTTCTGAGTCCACCAGGGATGAGTTAGCTTTTGAAGCAGCCCATGGGCTCAGTTATGCATAAAAGCATTGTTTCAGGCCTCATCGTATCACTCATCGTATCACCTTCCATTCCAGAGAATAAAGTAGTCCATACATACATCCCAGCAAGCGTAGAGAAATGGGGTCACACCCTCTGTAACCACCAACAATTGCAGCGTGATTCTTTTAAGTTAAAATCCTAACATGTGGGCATGGATTATGAAAATCTGTAGATGAATACATCATAGTTGTCTTTTTAATCCACCTAAATATGAGTAGTCTACAGAATAATCACCATCCAGCAGAGCTGTTGAGAGGTGTCTTTAAGGTGCATTTCCTTCTGCATTGACGTGGTGTAATTCTCTTTGCAGACACTTGTGCTTTATGCTCTTGGTGTGATGCTGCAGGATAGTTCATCTTGGCCATCACCATACAAGTATGTAGAATCGACTTTTATTGCAACTAATTCTTTTGCTTTGTTAAATTAGATCTTACAGCACAGCCTTTTGTGCTGCAGGGCCTGCCTTAAGCAGCTTCAGGAGATGAAAGAGAGTCTGTAAGAAAATCTGTTTACGAAGGTCTGGGTTTGTTTGTCTCCATGGGCACGGTTCTGGGGCAGTTAAAGTCAGGTTCCTCCCATGCTCCAGTCTGTGTGTGTGTGTGTATGTGTTAGGGTTTAGTAAAAAATTTTTGTGCACATACACGGAGCTTCCCTGGCTAATGCTGGTAACTTCTGTTGCAGGTTTTCTGTGAAACAGTGACTTGAATGGCTTTAGAATAACTGCTTGTCATCATGAAAAAATGATGCAAGGGAGGAAATGTCAGTCTGAAGTGTGGGGTTTTTAGGGTGAAGGGAAATGCTACCTCAATATTTTCATCTGTCTGAAAACTGAAGTGGATCTAGGCCAGTGTTCTGGAGGTTAAAGAAAAAAATCGCTGTAGCTTCCTGTGGCCTCCAGGTGGCAAATATTAACCTGTATCTGATTTACTTCACTTGGGCTGGCAAAAAATGTGGGTCAGTTATTCTAGACAGAGAGAACAGACAGCTGAGATTTAGGAGAAAGGATAGAGCCTTTAGCACAGCACTTGTCCTCTCCTGCAATTACACTTTTTAGAAAGGGGTCAGGCATTGATGCACCAGTCTGTGAGCACTTTGGCAGGGATTGCCTCCCAAGATAGGTCACGACTGTGTTTAGGTTTGCTGAGGCCTCATGGGAGTGCCAGTGAGGACTGCTGTGAACACTGTGTGTGTGTTTCAGGAAGGCTGGGGTTGAGGTTTAGCTTGAGGTAGATGAATATTTCGTGACAGAGACAGGAGACCAGCTCTGTGTGATCCTTTCACCCACCTGCTATACAAAACCACTGTGCAGAGTTGTTTGCCCTCCCCACTTTTTTGCTAGGCAGCTGCATTTTCTCTCCTATTACAAGATCTGTAATTTGCACTTCAGTTCAGGGGAAATGTAAGTTTGATGCTGCTTTTCCTAAGGATCAGCACCCACCCACATGCCCTTTCACCTTGTTAGAAGCAGAGCTTGGATGTTTAAGCAGGGAAATGAAGGCTTGAAGTATTTAGCAGAAAGGTTTGAAAGAACTTTTCTCTGTCCGTGAAATTTTCTGTTTGGGGGTGGGGTTTTTTTCATATTTAAATTGAATGATATTTTATTAGTTTCCCTTGTTTTAACTCATGCCAGTCCTGGATAATAGTTTTCTCTCAGCCTCTACCATCCTAAAGCTGGAAACCACTTTTCTCACTTGAATGAGTCACTGGCTTCCCTCCCCCAGCACATACACATACACACACCAGCTGCTTGAAGAGAAGGGTGAGGGGCAAGGAGAAAAGGGAAATATTTTTGGAAGTGAAAAAGGAAGGGACTCAGATGGGGAGAGAGAGAGACAAAGAGAGACAAATTAGATTGCATGTGCCCTGGAGAGGAATAGAGGGCAGGTAACAGCATCAGCTCAGCTGTGTACTGCATATTAGTTCCAGCCCTGTCTCACACTACCTCAGTTTGTCAGCATTTTGACCAAGATAGGACACAGCTGACCAGCTGGGAACACTGATGGAATGGATGCACAATTGCCTTCATATGTTTTTGTGGAATGACCCAGAGAGAACAAATTAGTGAGATTCTCTATTTCATTTCCAGTTTTTCACCTGTGTGTGTGTGCATGTTTCTGGGGAAAGGATGCTGTGCCTGCTCAGAAAACCTTAATGTGTTTCATCTTTTATAGGTTTGACCCAGAGAGATTCAATGAGGAATCAGCCATGAAAAACCTCTCCTTGTTGGGTTTCTCAGGAAGCCAGGAGTGCCCAGAATTGAGGTGAGCATGGGGAAGGAGGTCTTAGTGAGTCTCTGTGGCAGACAGGAGAGAAGGTGCTTCCAGCATCTTGGTGTTACTGCTGGGACGACCTGTCCAAGCTGGCTGTTGTCCTTTGGCAAATTTACATCACAGCAAGGTTTTTATCTTTTTCTCCTGATTCTTCCCTCAGGTTTGCCTATATGGTGGCCACAGTTCTGCTGAGTGTCCTGGTAAGGAAACTGTATCTCCACCCAGTGAAAGGACAAGTCATGGAGACAAAATATGAACTGGTAACCTCACCAAAGGAGGAAGCCTGGATAACGGTGTCTAAGAGAAGCTAAGAGCAAGGAAAACGAGGTTAAAAGTGCCAGCAGTGAAGTTCTGAGCAAGGGTCTTAAGGAGAATCATACTGGCACCATGTTTACTCAGCCAAGGAATTTTATATCCAGATTTTTTTACCTTCCACATTCTTAACCTCATGCCTACCTTGGGTACTTTTTCTAATTCAACCAGTAGTCATATTAAAGTAGATTTAATCTATATGTCTTTTTTATATTTGCTTTTGGATCTCTGGCCAAACCTTTGCAAAGGAAGCAACAAAACCTTGCAGTGGTGTATGTATGAACTACTGCATGTCAGCTAGTCAAAGACCAGAGCTCTGGTTAATCCAGCCTCTTTCAATAGCAGCCAGAGCTGGGTAAGAGTGCCCCTCTTCCAGTGGAATGCTTCTTCCTGGATCCTAGCTAAATAAGACCTTGGAGACACAAGGACAAAGCCTTTCTCTATATATAGGTATTTTTATTCAAAGTGTCTTTCCTTCCCTTGAGCTATATCTGTCAAGAAGAGCAGATATATCCTGTGAGAAGTATGTGTGAGTGTGAGAAAGAGAGAAATAAAGTGGGGTGGGAATTGCACCGCCAGTTCTCTTGCTGTGTAATCTTGCCATGCTGTGGGGTTGCAAGAAAAAGGATGACTGAGAAAAGCTAGTAAACCAAGAGGAATAAAATTGGTTTGGCCCCTGAGAAAACAGAAGCATCAGTAATAATATAATGAAATGAAATAAAACCACAGAACAAAGCCCCAAGAAAGGGAGTCTCTATCCTGACAATTCTGAGGGCAGTGTCTAATCTAATCAACATCAGAAATTGACAGATGCTTGCAATTTATTCAGCACTGGGTCAGCATGAGTCTGGTCATGCAAATACTGGAAAGGGAGAGTGCTGATTTTATAGGGCTCTAGATTAATGTTGTACTGAATAACTTAAAAGCCTTTCAAAGAATCCTTTTCCTCCTCCAAAATGTGTGCCAGCCAAAGAAGCACCGAATGCTGCATATTCACATGCTTTTTCCTGCTTCTTCCTTTCTTTTTGCCAGTCATAGGACAGCTCTATTCAGAGCCCCACTGAACGTGTGCAAGGCAGGAACCTCCTACCCCATCATCACACTGGAGTAATTGCCATCTGACTTACTGTTCACATTATGTTTCTCCCTTCTTTCTCTTACATAGGATCACCCTTTATCTGATCTTTATAAGTCTTTCCTCCATATACCTGACTTCTCTGTTAGCTCTCTTAGCCCTCTTCCCAGCCAGCAGCTGTGTGGTGGTAGGTGAGGGGTTTCTCAGCCTGCAGCTGTGTTTGCTTAGGCTGTACACAGCTGCCAGTGCACCACAGAGCAGGCCAGGAGTGTGTGCCTCCCATTAGAGCTATTTTTCACTGCTTGTGCAGACAGAGCGCACATAACTGGTAACTGCAGCTCTCATTTCTGCACACACTGATATTTTCACTAGTACCTTCCAGGTCAGGAAATCTGCTGCTCTTTTAAAAATGGTTTTGCTCTTGTCTGAGGTGTGCCAGCCTGAATGCAATCCTGTCAGCTCTTATGGGGTTAACAGCTGATGCCAGCCTCTGTGGGCACCAGACAAAGAAAATTCTGCTTTTGGGTTTAACGTGTCAGCTCTGCTTTTGGTGGAGCTGTAGAGATTCAGATGCCCCCCAGTGTAGCTTCTGTTGGGGTAGAGTGATACAGAGTTGTTGGACAGAAAAACGAGGGTTGTGCAGTTCAGCTTCCTGACTCTCTTGCATTGATTTTTATAATGAACTGCAAGAAAGCTCTTGCTTATCTGACCTCCACTTAACTAAAGGTTGGTCATGTCCCCAGATGGCAATTCATGTTAGGCTTTGCTTCACTGCTTATGCAAAAAGGCTTATTTTTCTTGAAGGTTGCAGATGTTTCCTAAACCTTCTGGAGAAACCAGCGTGGTAAAGAATTTTATTTTAAAGCATCCCTGGTGCGCAGAGGAGGCAAAATGAAGGCTAAGTTATTGCCTTATTGGGAAAATATGGTAGTTCCTAGCATTGTCCCTGCTAGGAACTGAACAAGGAATATCACTGAGTGATAAAGATGTGCTTTCTTGTAGCTGTGTAATAGGAGTGAAGCTTTCAAACACTAGAAAAGCTTCCGAAGTGTAATTGTCTAGATTTCTGTTACAGCATTTCTCTGCCTTGCTGGAGCTGAGATCAAATCAACTGCTTTGCAACAGCCCCTTCCCCAGTTACAAGAATCAAAAATGGGAGTGATTCCATATAATTTGTTAGGAGTTTTCCATTAGCCTGCACCCGTAGGCTGTACTCAGTCCGGGCCAGTGATCAAGCTTGCTACAGGAGTCCATGACTGATAAAGGAGAAGAATGTGGCCCAGTGTGCTGGAGAAAGCCAATGATCAGTTCATGTTTGCTCAAAACTGCTGTCAAAAAAACACCCTGACTCATCAGTTAAGGAAATGGGTTGAGCATGGAGGGAAAGGAGGGGGGTAAGGCGCTCTCAGGCATTCCTAATGCACTGCTGGGAGTGACACTGAGGTCACATTGTTTGCTGAAGTCTGCAGGTTTCCATTCCTTGCTCCATGTGTGTCAGTCACTTCAGACAGCCCAACTACGTTGATTTAGTGCAACATTCATCAGCCCAGCTGTGGATCCTTGTGCAGCAAACTCCTTTTTTTGTATGGGAATGTTCATGGAATGGAGCTTTCTTAGGAAGTTTTAATCTATTTTGATTTGAAGATTGAAATACCAGTTTTCTCCCATTTCTGCCTTCACCCCTTGTCTGGCATGCACTGTCACTGGTTCTTGTTTGGGCTGGTTTCCTAAGGAAGACTTGTGTTCATAGACTCTGCACCCTTCCCACTGTTTTTTGGCCATTTTCCCCTTTCTCTTCTCACAAGAACTAACTTCTGAGCCCTTGGGCCAAATCAACTGCATTTGACAGAGATTTGAATTCTCTACACTGTTGTGTTCCTGCAAATTTTGTGAGGAAAAATGACTGGGATAGGGAGTGTATGCTAGCCATGTCACAAGATTGCAGTCAAAGCCACAGCACTGTTGATGCCAGCCCAGGGAAAAGCCTGAGTCAGCGCCTGCACTGATGGAGATAACCAATCTCAGGAGTCCAGTCAATAGGGGACA
This sequence comes from Pseudorectes ferrugineus, assembly GCA_008033365.1. Classification (NCBI taxonomy): domain Eukaryota; kingdom Metazoa; phylum Chordata; class Aves; order Passeriformes; genus Pseudorectes; species Pseudorectes ferrugineus. Next base: position 41,635 of record QWTY01001112.1, read on the forward strand.
GGGGTTTGTCACTGCTGCTCAGACCCACGCACTAAGGACACATCTAAAGTCCAGAGATGCCTGCTGCCTGTAACATGGGGATATAGGCAAGCATTGCAACCTGTGGAAAAAAATGTCCTAGTCTAGGAAGAAAGCCAAGAGGGGGAGGTTGCTTCTATAATATAGGGAATTGTTGCTTTTTATGCTTCATATTCCTGCTCTACACCAGCAAGCTGCTTCACAAATTTGACAGGATGGCTTTGAAAAGCACACAGAAAAGCTGTCATTTCATTCCTTAGGCTCCTACTGTAGGAGAAGTTCTACAGAGAGCTAGAAACTCACAAAAGGTAAGAGGCCAAGTATATCTCTGTGCTTATGCAACCTGCTGCCCTCAGAAGCAAGCAGGCAGCACAGGTGGTGGGAGCAGCCAGGCCATTGCTAATGCATTTTCATGGCTCTTTATGGTTTGCAAAGCCTTTTACTTTTGCCCCTTGTCCTGGTGGCAACTGGTGAGGCGGTTGTTAACAACTCTGAGCAGACAGTTTACTGATCTAGCTTCCCATTACCTCCAAAATATCTATGAATGCTGTTATCTCTACATTTTAATTAACATGGGCTACATATAGAAGTGCCATTGCAAATTAGTAATATCCTGTTCCCAGCAGTTTAAGGACTTGCTGGTAGTGGCTGTGGCATGCACCACAGAGTTTAGGGCTGCATGTTTTATTTTCTATTGTTACCTGGAAAGCATGGTCTTGGCAATTTCTGTCCTACTTGCTGCAAAAGTAAATGTTGGTTATTGGGCAGGGTGGATGTTGGCTGGTTTAAAGTCCCTTGGGCAGCTGTTGTGCCAGCTCCCCCACTAGCTGTGCAGTTACATGAACCTGGGGCTGCTGGCAATCCAACTTGGGAAAACACTCTCACCTGCATAGTTTGCTCATGAACATTGGTCCTGCTTAACTCAGAGGTCAGCACGTTGCCTTCTCGCTCTCTGTGACATGTTCCCACCGACAGCAGGAGATGTCTGTACAGCTTCACCCCTCAATGGGGCCAGGTATGACCTGCCCAAGGTGTCTGTTAGTGCTACAGAAGGGGCTCCCTGACACTGACCACTGGGTATAGAAACATCCTGATCAGCACAGGGAAGCCTGTAGCTTATTGACTTCCTTTTCGTGCTCAGATCCTCTTGTGGCTTTGGGGCAAAAGGAATGGCGTAGAGCAGTACCTTCAGGAAAGCATAAAGGAAAATCTTCACTTGTGGGTTATGCTGCCAGGAAGTGAAACTGTTTTAATGACCATGGCAGCTCTTGTTGCTTCTTTCCACTTGTCCAAAGCAAGAACTGCTAGAAAATATTCCAGGCATCTTTCTCTGGAGCCTGAGCGTATGAACCCATCTTGACACCTCTTTGTAGTTCAGCTCAGGAGTGGTTTTTAGCAGTGACTTTTCAACTAAACAAAAGGCCTGTTTGACATCTCTTAGAATTCAATGCCAGGGTTTTGGTGGTAGCAGACGCAGAAGAGGAACTACCACATACAGGAAAAAAAATGATGAAGAAAATGTTCTTCACATACGGAGGGTGGGGAAGGAGACACGGTAAAGGTTTCCATGGCAACATTCCTTGAAGATAAGTATTTTTAAATCTGTGAATTTTAGCATCAAAAACACAGTTGTGTTTCCCACAAAAAGATTTGGGGGAGGGTTGGAGTGGAAAGAATTTATCCCTCTACTTTTCAGGTCATTCCAGTTTCTTTTACAGAGAAGCCTGCTCCCAAGATAAATGAAGTATGTGCAATTTCTATGATCTTAGTGCTCCTGTAAAGAAAGCCTTGCTTCCAGGAGGCAGGAAGCATCAGTCATAGTTCTATATCTGCTCCAACATCTTTGGCGCAAGCACTTGATCATCTCTTTAATGGGAAAAGTAGTTCAAATAAATCAGTGCTAGACCAGTTAAAAGTCACAAGGACAAATCTTGCAGGATTTTACATTAAAACTAGTGTAACTTGGCACAAAACCTTAATTTGAATTGAGGTACAGTTAAGTGATAGTAGTAGTAGAGGCAGCTGAGGCCTTTTGCCTTGGCCAAAGAGGAGAGGATGCAGAACTGCAAGGGCAGAGAAACCAGCTAAAAGATGTCCCTGGTGAGTGTCTTGGTTACTTTGATGACAGTGAAACATCCCTGTAGGTGGACAAGTGATGCTCTAGTGACACTGTTATACAGGAAATGTTTGCTCTTGATATGGGGTATCAGTGCTGGGGCCACCTCTGAAAGCTTCTGAAGCTCTGAAGCTTCACCTCTCTGAAGCTTCTCTGCTCCACTCTGCAGTGCAGAGCAACTCACGGGCACTGGCACGCTCTGCTCCCACCTCCCTGCTGGCATCCAGGCAGGTCAGCTCTGTCACGAGCCTGGCACATCCAATGCTGTGCCTGCTTGGCTGCCAACTTTGAAGTCTCACCAAAAAAAGGCCTTTTTTTTTTTTTTAACAGTTGCTTCCAGTTCAGTGGTGACTCAGACGCTGCAGCAAGGATAAAGTGATCATCTTCCCCGTCAGCTTTACAGCAGAAGGCCCTGGGTATCCTCTCTAAAAGAGAGCTTGGTGAGCCCAGCCATCAACTGGATTCAGTTCTTTAATTTAACTGATGGAACAAGATACTCCAGCAGTGCTGTGTACTTGCTAGCTCAGGGCCTGTGTTTCAGCAATAGACTGAATGATTCCTACAAGTACTTTGTGCTCAGAAACCCTGGGGAGGGGAGACTGGGAGGGAATGAATAGTCATAAAGAAAACAGAAGGGACAATTCACCCATTAAGGCTCTTTTCCTGACCAGACTTCCCTAGGCCATGAATTCAGGAAAGGAACAAAAATCTATTGGAATAATAAGAGAAGAAAAGTAAGTCATATTTGGCCATTTATCTTTTGGGGGGAGGGAGAGGATGCAAATAAGGGTGTCTAAAAAAGCAAAATTCATACTGTCAAAACTGTGGAAATTGGCACTTGGCAGCACCGTTTCACATTGGCCAAGACCTGGTACAGAATAAGCAAGGCTCAGATCTAGCTAAGATGACTTGTCAACTTCCCTACATCTTCACTGATAAAACCTACCAAGAGCATGGAAAAAAGCTGCACTTACGCCACTGTTGGATGCTCTATCAGATGCACTGTTGTCAGATATATTGTTCCTAATTCTGTGAATAATGCAATGCCCTGATGTCAGCACTAACATGAAAATGCATACTCTGGCTTTTATAGTTTCTTGGACCGAAGAGCAACTGACATACTCATGCAGGGCTTGTTATGTGTGAGTTACTGATTACAGGTATCGTGTTTATTCCATCGCTTCCTTTAAGGCCACTGTGGTATTTTGTGCCACACTCTGATGCTTCGCTCCGTGCACTTGCCTTGCAGCTGAGCTCCTGGAGAGGCAGGAACTCTGCCATCCTTGAATCACAGGAGTGCAGCAGTGTCAGTCCCTGCTCCATCAGTGCCAGTGTGCCAGGAGCTGCCTCTGGCTGGGTGCCTGGTGTGTGTCAGCCAGCTGGGGGCAGGGCAGGGCTCGGGGGCAGCAGGAGCCGGGTCACTGCTGTGCAGGAGTGACAAACGCTGCTGTGCGGCGCCATGGATGAGTGCTCTTGCACGGCTCTCAGCTTCCACAATGCCGTTTCCAGGCCCAATGGCCTTGCCTGCTGGCAGCTTGGCTACCACCTGCAACAGTCCTGCTTGGGGATAAAGGTGTGGCAGATTTGTTTCTGAACCTGCCCTGGCTTTGTGAGGTGACTGTCCTGCTTTTGCAAGCTCTTCCAGCAGTCTGAATGGGGTGAAAGGTGCCTTGGGAGGAGAGGAGTGAGCCATGTGAGTCAACAGGGGCCGACAGGGATGCCTGCAAGAATACATTGTCACATATTACGGGAAAGCAGTGGTTGCAGCTGCCCCACATTCATTGGTAAGATATTTGGGAGCAAAGAGAGCACTTAGTTCTGCTGCTGTCCAGAATTCACACTAAATTTGTCAGACCCTGCACCTGGATTTGATGGTAGTGTTCTAAAAGGAAGGAGCAGATTGATTGCTTGCTAACAGAATGCTCTAAATTAACCTCAGCCATGGGCCTGATTCTGCAAACCTTTGCATGACTATTATTAATGCTGTACAATTGCATTGAATACCATTGACTATCCAATATATTGGCCTAGCACAGCTGCACTGAAATTCTAGTTGTGGCTTTTGGTTGCTGGAACCCAAATTTTTGGATCTGTTGAGGTATTTGGATTTTGAATACTCCTGGAGAGTCAAGCACCTACTTGACTATTTAAACACTAGATGTCTTTTTAAGTCTAGTATTGCCATAATGCAAAGAAAAAAGGAACTTAGGAACTTCCGTAGAAGTCGTCTGGCCTCTGGTTTCATATCCCAGCAGTGATAACTGGGTAGAGCCTGTTGCTGTATATACACCATAGTTCACAGCGAATGTCTTTTTTACTTGAGGAAGCTTGATGGTGATTTTTACATAGTAAAGATGAAAATACTGCAAACATATATCATGCATTAGTAGCTGTACTGTTCCAGTGTGGCAAACTGAGCTGAGCAATCACATTTACTCAATTACCTTCAAGAACTGGAAATCCTTATCATTTCTGTGTTTCTTTCTCCCACCACTGCTGCACTGGTCTTGAAATTGTCACCACAGCTAAAAATCCTCATTCTGTAAATTAAACTGTGATTTCAAAAAATTTTACAGTACAGCCTCCTCATAAAACTCCGCAAGTCTTTTGCTGATGTGACTCACTCAATTACTCATGTGGGCAGACGTTCAGATAATAAAAGTGGTTAATGGAAAGCTGTGAGAAATACTGCTGGTTCCTGAGGAGGCAGCCAGGGGGAATGTATTGTGGGTATTTTATCCTAAGAGCTGCTGAATTCACTGAGCTCCCAGCCATTTTTTTAAGATGAGGATTTCTCCATTCTGCTTTTTCCTTTGTATAAAAACAGCTTGAACTATCAGATTGGCAACAGAGAAGCAAAAGCACACCAGCTGTATATGTTTGCTCTTCTGCTCCTCTTCCTACATATTAGAGATGATAGCCAGTCTGTGCCCTGAAATAATCCCTTTATCCTAGTGATGTCTGTACCTAAACCGCACTCAGTACCCTCATGAGCTCTGGGATTCCGAATCAAGGAGTGCAACTAACAAGTGGCTAAATAACCTCTTTGGCTGGAAGTGTCACATATACTGACAAGGATCAGATTTTTCTGAAATTATTAATAAAGAGATTTGGCCTTGAGATTTGGTGTGCAACAGGTCAGGAAATACATCTAGAAAACAGGTTTCAATGACATTTCAATGAGTGCATATTACAGGAGTATGGCACCTTTTGAAGTTGGTGAGGCAGAAAGGTGCGGAAAAGTAGTAAGGTACCACTTGGATGTGAGAACTCTGCTATCTAATGAAATGATACATGTGTGATGGCTTCAAAGAGACTTAGAATTAAGCCAAAACTGGAACTAGTGTAAGTGGATGAACTGATTAGAGCTAAGGGCTAGCTGGCATTTGCAGAAGTTAACTCTTGGTTGTGTGGCTCTGAGGCTGCTAGATTTTTGGGGGTTGTGCTACTGCAGTTGCTGTGCGAGCCCATTCCAACAACAGTGCTGGATATGGAAAGAGCGAGGATGTGAAGATCTGCTCATTTTTCATACAAGATGAGCTGGGAGGGAGACTCTGGTTTGACTTGTAAAATAGAGCTCCTGGCACAGAGAAGCAGTGCATGGATGTTGAGGCTCTGGACCAGAGAAAGTAAGCTGTCAGATTATATTTAGCGACTACATGCTGCAGGAAAGCGCAGAGAGGGAAGGAGGGGAACGATTGCATAGCTGGGCCCCATGGGTAGTGAGCACACAGAGCAGGGAATGAGGCTGTTAAGAGAGGATGAATTGCCTTGGTGTTCCTGATTCAAATAAATCTCTATGTGAGGCCAGGCGTCTGCACAGACTTGTATGATTACTTTGATCACCAGAGTTCAGCTTTATTTATCCATCAGTAATACTCCAGACTCCCATTAGGTGAAGAGTGACCTACCTGTGGCCTTCCAGCCATTCCCCTCTACCCTCACGCTAGGGATGTCTCCTCCAGCAGTCCCATTCCCAGCTGGGGAAGCAGTAGTTTGATAGGGGCTCTTGAAACCAATGTCCTAAGATGCTGTACAGCCCAGTTGCACACCCAGCTCAGTCCTAACCCACTAGAAGCTTGTTAGCTAAGGCTGGCATCTGCAAAATAGGTTAGGTTACCCTGCTCCATTTGAATTCAGGGGTGTGAATCCTCCATTGTGTTTTCTGGAAAGCCCAATCCTAAATAGATGAAGATAGAAAAAAATCCTTATACATATATCTGTATGAGACAGATCAAACCTTGCATGCTGACACATGGCAGTCAATCATTTGGGTCCTGTCATTTACTCCAGGATGCAGAGATTGTGACTTTGACTAGTTTACAGTGGGATGGGTACAGCTTAGGCTCTTAACTCTTTCCTGCTAAAAGCTCACTTGTATAATTCAGAGATGCTTTTCCCTTTGAAATAAATAAGGCCTTTAAGCTCCCTCTCAGAGGAGACGTGTGGGGAGGCCTGGCTGCCTTCTGTGCATAAATATTTCTGTCAAACTGGATTCAGACTCAGGTGGGTGAAACGACTGCGCCCATGGGGAGCCATCAACCTCCACCTCCTGTGAGGCAGTACTGCATCACTGAGATTTGTGTTGTTCCCATACTGTCAAAATTAGCTGTGGGTGAGAGAAAGGGCTGAAATGCTCCTGTATGTTCACCAAGCAGGACAGAGCAGCTGGGGGAAGGAGGGAGATGCAGACTGTAGTAGTGAAGAGAAGCTGTGCAAGGAGAAGCTGCCTTCACAGCCTTGAGAAAGGGGATTACTTGTCCAGATGTGTGATAGAAGGAGGAAAGACGACTTCAGGGATGTGATTAATTATACTTCCTATGGAAGAGAATTATGCTAGTTACAAAAACAACATGGATTGGGTTTGGTGGCTCGTAAGAATATGCAAGGTCATAAAATATTTTTTAAGTGGTTTATGTGGTAAAAGTAAAAATACAAACAAGACAGGATTAGAAAAGCTCCAGGGGGCAAGTTGCTGGAGCTGTATGAGTACCTAAAAATCTGAACTTTAATTTCAGGAAGAAACAAAGACCTCAGAGAATGGTTCTGACTGTTGCAGCTGCTGCAGATCAAACTTGAAAATGTGCAAAAAGCATCAGTAGGTCAGTAATATGTACTCCAGTCCATAGTGAGCCAGAATCAATAGTTCAGAGAGGATGAATTTTTGTATGTGCTGGACTGGAGCATTAACTCCTCTATCTACCCTTCAGTGGCTCAGTGGCCATATAAGACCTTACCTGGGAGATGCCACAGGGTCAGGACAGCGTGGGAAAGGACTGGCAGTTGGTCTGGGTTAGCATCTTAGAGAAGGAATACCATCAGGAAAAACAAATTAGAGCTGTTCTTTCCCCCCGTTCCCTGAACGCTTGTCGTTTGAACCCTCGGAAGGAAACTGATGAGCAACTGTGCTTTGTGCTGGTCTCTCTTTGAGACCATTTGTTGCCTGTTTTCTTTTAAAGTCTGAAATGTTAGATAATTATTTTTTCCTATTTAGCTTGACCTCTTCCTCCCTGGGAGTGTTCCTCCCTTTGTACTGTCTTGTCCTCACACAGCGCTCTGCTGAAAGTTCAGCAGAAAACTAGAAAAAAGCTTGGGATTTGGAATGAGATGTGCCCTCAAACAGACAGTCTGAACCTCTGCAACATGTCCTGTTCCTCTCTGGAGGTGCTGGGAGGTGTCAGATGTCAATCATGCACTATTGGTGGTTCTGAAATAGCAATGTTAGGGCAAACACTTCCATGAGATGGAAGCTACTCCATCGGTCACCCCTCCTACCTTTGTGCAGCAAGCCTTTTACCCAGCTGCAGTTTCTCCTAAGCAGAGAGGTTATCTGTGGTTATAATCTTGATTGCCCAGCAAATTGCTGAATGCCTGAGGAAGCAGGAGGAGAATGTGCAGCTTCAGGGTGTGTGGGTTTTTCAGTCTGGTTTACAGTGAGCATTGGAGGTTGAGTGTTTAAGATGCCTCGGGATCCTGACACCATTTGTTGCAGCATTAGACAGCTGTATTCTGTGCTGGGAGGCCACCCCAGCATTCTGGAATAGCCATGGGATTTAAATAAACTGCTGTTTGCTTCAGAAACTTTTGATTATGAGACTGGCAAAGAGTGGCCATGCAGGCACACGCAGACCCAGACACTGTGTGAAACAAGTGTGAAGACTATGTCTCTTTTGGGGGAGTGAAGGTACATACTTCAGTTACAGACTAGTTTCTTCAATTACCCAATTGTCCTTCTCTCCCTCATCCCTCCAGTGAATGCTACCTTCCAGCTAACGGCATGGGCCTATATTATCGTCGGTACACATGACCAAAACTTTGGTGCCAGAGTCCTTTGTCCTTTATCCAGCTGCAAATAAGCTCAGCTCCATGTGATGCAGCAGCACAGGGATTTTCAGCTTTTGTTTCTACTGTTTACGAAGAGTGAAAAAGAAAAAAGGAAAAACGCTCATAAAACTAGAACAGTTATATAAAGAAGTGAACTGAAAACCTGCAGCAGGATCTGTCTGAGATCTGACCCGGTCATCTGTCTAAAGAGGATGTTTACTTACACCCCTTATGTGGTGACTGTGCTGTTCAGTTCTCCATAAAGCAAAGAAAATGGAAGAGACTTTGATTGTCATTTCTTACTGTGTGCAGAACAGGTGACCTTTGAGCTACACCATTATTACTTTTCTCTGATAGAGAATTGATGATTCAAACTGTACATGTGGGACACCTGTGCAGAGTGCCCAGTTTCAAGATTGCACATGACCAGTGGGTTGGCTCATCTGTGCAAGGTTTTGTGAGGAGGGAACTCCCTTGGGTGATTGGCATAGGTAAAACCCTGACATGTGAGAGAACTTGGAAGAACAGTGGTCTCCCTGTTCTTTTGGATCTTGACCTCCAATTTAAGGTCTCTAGACTGCTTGCCTTTCTATGTTTGGTGACTGTTTGAACAGCACCTTTAGGTGAAAAATGTGTTTGCTTCTCAGTCTTGAAGATACTGATGGTAAGGGAAAGTCCTGCATGAAAGGATTGAAAAAACTGGAGAAGTGTGTAATAAATTAGGGCTGAGGAAATATAAAAACTTAAAATTAGTTTAGCACATCACTTGACAGATGGGAAGTAATTTATGTAAATTTAGGGAAGTGCTAGTTGGATTCAGTTGATCTAATTTAAACACTATTTCTAATTATTTTTGGGATGTATACAGAGGATTATAGGATGGCCATTATTCTGACAGGAGGGCTCTTCATGTTTAAATTTAAATCCATAAATGAGTACCCTATTAAAATGTAAACATGCTGTGATAACAAGCACCTGATTATGCAGACAGGTTAGTCCAGCTACTCTGGTGAACAGCTGTGTGCATGTATTTCAGATAATGCTTTTTTTTACGCTCTAAGAACCACAGGCAGAGCCTTTGAGAGGTCAAAAGGTGCCTGACCCACAGGTGGGAGCTGCCTGTAAGGAGGTTTGCTGATGCTGAGTGCAGATCTGAGAGCAGATGGGCTCTCACAGGTTTCCACTGAAAGCAGGCCCTTGACGCAGTGGTCAGTGGTGGGACTGCCGTGTCCTTCCCAAAAGCGTCCCTCAAAGGAGTCGCTCGGGCGGTGCCACCCAGGCACACTCGCACACAGGCAGACACACCGTGCAGGTGACAGCACGCAGCCACACGCTCACACACAACAAGGATAGCTCACTTCAGCATCGCCGGACACAGAGAGGGCTCCTTTGTATGGAGAGCCGAGGGGTTTATTGATCCACAGCAGAGGGGTCCAGGGACAAAGAACAAGAGTAAGGGAAGGTCCAGGGCTTATATACGGGGGCAGAGAAAGCATCAGGGACCAATAACCTGAGGGGAGCAGGGTGGGGAGAAGGCAGAGTGACATAACTGTAACCAATGGGAAGAGGCAAGGGGTGGAGCAGGGGAACCCAAAACTAATGGGGTATTGAGGAGGGGAGAACTTACTAGAACACAGACTTGTAAGGGGTAAAAGGGGTGTCAGGCCAATGTGCCTACCAACTGAGAAAGATTAACATAATACAGTGAAGCCTGATGGGGAGACCTTCTTCCTCACCATCACCTAAAGGGTGGCTTCAGACTTCTGAGCTGTCCCACCAGGGGACTTCCACCGCTTTATGGCCCTTTCGCTCATCAGTCACTCCTGCTGCAGGCTCAACTACCGCAACATCTCCCCCCTTCTTTGTTCAAAACGAAGGCTTTTCCCCCAGACTTAACTAAACACTTCTTGAAGCAACCAAAGAAACACAAAATGAGAAAAATTATTAGTATCACCCACAGTCCAGTTTTTTGTAAGAGAGGCCTGCCAACCCTTCAGTCCCCATTGTCCTATAAGTTCATCAAACCAATCTGCACTTCCTTCAGTCTTTCAATTCTTTGATCGGGTCTTTCCTCTTCTGGATCGTCATGTGCATGAGCCACGCGAGGACAGCAGGTGATATAATGATCCAGCAGACCAGAGGGAAGTGGAGGTATTTCCACATGATGGTGCATGGGGTTGGGGCAGGCTTTTCTGTGGGGTTTTAAGTAGAAGCATTAAAAAACCATGGTAGGGATCATTGGAAATGTATTATAAACTAGTTCTCCCTTATCCCTCCTTTCCCCTCTCTCTCCCCCCCCTCTTCTTAAAAAATACCGTAAGGTAAGTATGGGGTATAGGATGGGTAAAGGGATTACAGGGTGGGAAAACACGTGAGTGAAAGATCAAAGGGGTTAATGGGTTTGGGTTTAGACTGCCTGGAGGTGGTGCAAATTAGATGTTCACATCGCCTGTCATCTTGCGTCGACGTGGCCTCCAGGCGGCACCTGTTTCATCTTTCTGTGGTTCTGTGTTACCATTCTGCGTGCTGTTTTCGGTCTTCTCGGGAGCTGCCGCTGATGGTCCAAGGTAGGGCTTCGCATATTTTCCTGGCACCCACTTCAGTCCTGTCGGGGTGGAAACACACGCATATCCCCTCCCCCAGGTAATCAGTGAGAAAGGACACAGTATTTGGTGACTCTGGATCTTTGATCAACACCGGCAGTTGTTCTTTTAATTTGGCATTGCTTGAATTAGTAAAATGCCAGAATACGGGGGGAGTTGGCTCCTAAAAGGAATTATTTAGAAAGTTTATTGTACAAAGGGCCTCACAAACTCTCATAATGGGAAAATTAACCCCTGACCCTCCCCACTGTTGATCAAGAACCCTCTTGATGGTTTGATGGGCCCTTTCAACAATGGATTGTCCTGGGGGGGAATGGGGTATGCCCGTGGAGTGCTGGATACCCCACACAGCGAAAAAATTGTTGAGTTTGTTGGAAACATAGCCTGGACCATTATCGGTCTTTACTTCGGCAGGCACGCCCAGGGTGGCAAAGGCAAGGAGAAAACGTTTGACTACATCCCTCGCCTTTTCTCCCGCATGGGTGGATGCAAACATTGCTCCCAAGAAGCTTCTATTGTAACGTGGACATATTTTAGTCTCCCGAATTGTGGGACATAAGTCACGTCAGTCTGCCAGATTTGGCAACTACTTAGGCCCCGAGGGTTTACCCCAGAACCCAAAGATAGTACTCGGTAGCTCTAGCAGTTTAGACATGTCGCCACAATCGCCCTAGCCTGATCCCAGTGCAGTTTAAACATTCTTACAAGGGTGGGAACATTCCGATGGAAAAATTGGTGGCTCAATTTGGTTTATTCAAAGGTGTTCAGTAAGTTGGGAGTCTGCACCAGCATGGCCAGAGCGTCCGCCCTCCTATTCCTCTCGGCTATGGGTCCAGGCAGGTCGGTGTGCGATCGCACGTGCATCATGTGGAAAGGATGCTTTCACTGGGAGAGCAAATGAACTAGTTTCGAAAGCAACCTACCCAATTTTGGGTTGGACACCTCCAACAATGCATGTTCTGCTTTGGCAGTTACTCCGGCAACATACACTGAAATCAAGTCACCAAATTAAAAGGTTCCTGGAACCCCTCAAAAGCTCTGACTATGGCCACCAACTCAGCAGTTTGTGGGGAACCTTCCACCACCTGGGCGTCAGACTCCCACATCTGAGTCCGAAGGTCCCGCCAAGTTATTACAGACGTGTGGGAACCTCCCAAGCCGTCTGTAAAAACGGTTAGAGCCTTGAGGGAGGTTCTACTTTTGAGTTCTTTTGGGGCCAAATAGAAAGCTGAATTAAAACAGTTTATGCTCAGGCTTGCGAATTCAAATTTGGCCTGGGTAACTACCCAGAGCGAACTGGAGGTGCTCGTTTGTCTGAAGCAAATGCTCCAAGACACCGGTGGTTAATGGCACATAGATGCACGAGAAGTCACACCCCGCAAGGGTACGGAGGCAAGCTCTGGCTTTAGTAATCAATTGAGCCATCAATTCCTGTGGCGTGGTTTTGGTCTTGGACAGCTAATGCGACAAAAGATCCACTCTATGATAAGGAAAGGATCTTTCTGTGCTGTGTCCCCCAAAAAACAAGTCTGTATAATTTGGGTACTTTACCCAAAACAACATAGTTAAAAGGCAAGCCCGGGTTGGTTTGGTGAGCCTGTCGAGAAAACAGGACGCGCTGTACTTTACCGATGGACTCCCGGGCTTCTGCCGTGATGGTTCCAGGTGAATCTAGGCCCTTGCAGCCTTTTACAACATCCAACAGTGGCCCGAGGTCTTCCATCGTGACTCGCAGCAGCAGACGAACCCAGTTTATGGAACTGCAAAGCTGGTGAAGGTCCTGAAGGGTCCTTGGGTCATCCCAAATGGTCAGCTGCTGGGGTACAATGGTCCGTTCTCCGACGTGGAGTCCCAGGTAGGTCCATGGGCAGGTGAGCTGGATCTTCTTTTGCTGGATTTCAAATCCTGCTCTTTCGACGGCGCAAACAGTCTCTTTTGGGGTCATGTCCAGGGTAAGTGTCCTCCGGTGCACAGATCAGAACATCATCCATATAATAGACAATGATTGCTTTCGGGAAGGATTTCCAGACGGGAGACAAAACCTTGGCAATGTACCACTGGAAGATGGTAGGGAAGTTCTTCATTCCTTGCGGAACGACTCGCCAGTGGTACCTGCACAACGGGGCTTGACAGTTGATGGATTGTATGGAAAAAGCAAACCTTGGGGCATCACGTGGGTGTAGAAGGATATTAAAAAAGCAATCATTGACGTCTGTGATTGAAAGCTTCCATCACTGCGGCAGCATCGAGGGTGATGGCAAGCTGGGTTGCAGGGGACCCATGTCTTCAATGGCCTCGTTTATTTTTTGGAGGTCGTGGAGAAGCCTCCATCTCTCCTTGCCTGGCTTCTTCAGGACAAAATCAGGGGAGTTCCAAGGGCTATTGGTAGGAACAATATGACCCTGGGAAAGCTGCTCCTCCACAAGGGACTCTAGAGCGCTCAATTTCTCTCGTGACAAAGGCCACCGGTCCACCCACAACGGACTGTTGGTGTTCCAAGTATGGGGTAGTGCGCTCTGCAGTGGCCCCAACTAGAAATCCCGTGATGGAGGTGAGATTTCCAGCTGAGTCCCCCATTGACACAATAGGTCCCTGCCCCAAAGTGTAAATCCCACCTGGACTACAAAAGGTTTCATGGAAGTGAGGTGGCCCTCGGGACCCTCGATGATGATATTGTTCACACTGCGCATGGAAGATGCAGATCCCCCTATCCCACTGACCTTCCCCGCCACCGGCTTGAGTTTCCATTGCTGGGGCCACTTCGCACTGGAAACGATGATGATGTCGGCCCCTGTATCCACCATCCCCGTCAAGGTAGCAGTGGACTTCCCGTTGAGCAACCTACAGTTCAAGGTAGGTTTGTCCCGCCCAACAATCTCCACGCACTGTATGGATGGTGTCCTGTGGTACCGGGGATGTCCTTCAGGCAGTACCACTGCCTGTGCAATCGGGGTTCCTTTGGGTAGGAATCACGGCGGGTTGGTGCAGGAGACAGTTACCATAATCTCGCTGCCTGGGTGCACCTTCTGTACCTCCGGTGTAATGGAAGAGTTCAGGTAGGCCCCGCACAGGATCCCCGATAATTAAAATGTCAATTGTCCTATCAGAAGATCAATGCTGCCCTATAGAGATTTGGTGTTATCAAAGTAAAAAAAAAGTTCACTCACCAGTTCGCGTTGCTTCCCTACTTCCCATTGAGGCGAAAACTGAGAAGTGTTACTGACAGTCTCTCCATCCCTACAATGGATTGCAGGGCAGGGAAACACGGCTGGTAGTTTGCTGTCCCTGCGCGGGGCCGTCCCGTGCTCTATTGTCCCTTTCCCTGATGTTTCTGGTGATGATGCCTGCAGATGGAACAGTCTGGAGGAACAGGCTTAGCGTTCTCCTTGGGTTGCCTTGGTTCAGAGCAGTCTTTTATTAACTGTTTAGAACTCCCACAGTTAAAGCAGAATGGGTTTTTTTTGTTCTCTTTAACTGTGGTAAGCGCTCCCACCACCCCTCTAGAGCCTGTCTGGCTACTACCAGACTCTATGGTTGTTAGCTTTGTGCAAGCTTCAATCATTTGGCCAAGCGTGGGAGCCGGATCCAGCGGGAGGGCTATCAAAACTCTCTGGCAACTCACGTTGGCATTCACCCTTGCCAACTCACAGACCAACCCCTCTTGGACCTGCACATTCTCGACCTGTCTTTCCACTGCTTCCATTAGTCTATTGATGAAATCTATAAATGACTCATCGATTGCCTGCCTAACGTGTACAAAACTTATAAATGGGGTGGAGCCACTTGGTGTGAGAGACAATGCTCTCTCAGCTGCTCCCTTTAAGTCCTCCAGGATTGGTTCAGGGAGGTGTTGGGCTTGATCCTGGGGTTTCCCCATGTTACCCTCGCCACACAGATGTTCCATGGTTAAATGCACCCTGTTGGGATCCCTCTGGTAACGCTGGAGGAGGTCCCGCAATAACCTTTTCCACGTCCTTTCCCACAGCAGAAACTCTGCCCAGGAAAGGACACATGACATAATATTCTTAATGTCGTGTGGAACCAGGGTGTTTGAAACGAAGGCAGCCCGAATGAGGCTCTTAAAGTACTGGGATTCCCTCCCGAAATCTCTGACCGCCTTACACAAGTCCTTCAAGTGTGCAAAGGGGAATGGTTCCCAGCGGGGATTCCCTGCTCTGCTGTAGGGGATTGGGGCAGCTGTAAATTCCCAGCCCCCTGCCTCCATCTGGTCATTGCCACTCCCACTTCTGGCCCCGGGGGCGTGGGAACCGG
The DNA here is from genome assembly GCA_008033365.1 of Pseudorectes ferrugineus. Lineage (NCBI taxonomy): Eukaryota > Metazoa > Chordata > Aves > Passeriformes > Pseudorectes > Pseudorectes ferrugineus. The sequence goes on from QWTY01001112.1 coordinate 56,968, forward strand.
AGGGGGCGGCACCATGGGAGGAGCCGCCGGTGGAGGGGGCGGGAACATGGGCGGGTCCCGCGACAGGAAGGGGATTCCCGACGGCAGGGGAGGCACCCGGCGCGGCCCCGCCCACCGATGCGAGGGAGGGACCCGGCACAGAACCGCCCACCGATGCAGGGGCTGGAGACAGGGAGGAGCAAGGCATTTTGGCGGGAAAATCGGAGCAGGAGGGAGACAAAACAGCGTCCCTGACCATGTGGTCGGCGCCATTTTGTGAAGCAGCTGACGGGGGGGCAACTGGGTATATGGGCATAGGGAGAAGGGTTAGGGGAGAGCCCGAGATGGGGTGATCAGTCCCAACTCGAGAAGGGGACAGAGGACGCCGAGGAGAGTCAGAGGGATGGCAGCACCGCTGCACCGAATGGTGGGTTACACCTCCCAATCCCCCCCAAACAGGTTCGACAGGGCAAGGGACACAGGGAGGGGAAAAAGGTAAAGGGCTGACTTCAACTGAGGGACCCGAATCTCCCGACACTCCCAGCACATTCCCGGCATTTTTAACTGATATATAAATGATTACCCATAGAGGAAAAAACTCCCCCACAGAATCATGCCCAATCTGCCTTAAAATCGTCAGCTTTTCCCCCACCCGATCCCAAAACTCCAGGGAGTAAACAGAAACTACCGAAACGTTAGGAAAAAACTCAAAAAGCCACTGAACAAAGCGCTTAAGAACACCCTTAGAAAAACGAAATTTTCCCACTTTTAGGGTACCCACAACTTGGACAAAGACTTCCCTCTGGGGACGAGACAATCTAGCACCCATTCTTCCCCAGAAAAACCTCAACCCACCACTGAGAGGAAAAGAGCGAAGTAAAAAGTGTAAAGGGTGACCCGGCTGGAGCTCCCCTCACCCACTCAGGGTTCCACTCACCAAACAGACGAGTCCACGGACTCCGGAGCTCCACGGGTTAACAAAAGCTCTCGATGGGCTCCTCTGGCTTCGACCAGCCCTCCAGTCCTCCGGAAGGCTATCGGTCGCCCCTCAGGACAGATCTATTAAAACTTAGATCTTCCTTCAGGGAAGCGGCTGCACCGAAGGCGACTAGCTGACAGCCAGCTGCTGCCAGGGACGCTTTTCAGGGACTCTCTGAAGAGGTCTCTGTTCCGGGCGCCACGTGACGTGCTGGGTAGGGGTCGGACTGCCGTGTCCTTCCCAAAAGCGTCCCTCAAAGGAGTCGCTCGGGCGGTGCCACCCAGGCACACTCGCACACAGGCAGACACACCGTGCAGGTGACAGCACGCAGCCACACGCTCACACACAACAAGGATAGCTCACTTCAGCGTCGCCGGACACAGAGAGGGCTCCTTTGTATGGAGAGCCGAGGAGCTTATTAATCCATAACAGAGAGGTCCAAGGACAAAGAACAAGAGGAAGGGAAGGTCCAGGGCTTATATACGGGGACAGAGAAAGCATCAGGGACCAATAACCTGAGGGGAGCAGGGTGGGGAGAAGGCAGAGTGACACAATTGTAACCAATGGGAAGAGGCAAGAGGTGGAGCAGGGGAACCCAAAACTAATGGGGTATTGAGGAGGAGAGAACTTACTAGAACACAGACTTGTAAGGGGTAAAAGGGGTGTCAGGCCAACGTGCCTACCAACTGAGAAAGATTAACATAATACAGCGAAGCCTGATGGGGAGACCTTCTTCCTCACCATCACCTAAAGGGTGGCTTCAGACTTCTGAGCTTTTCCACCAGGGGACTTCCACCACTTTAGGGCCCTTTCGCTCATCAGTCTCTCCTGCTGCAGGCTCAACTGCTGCAACAGGTTCTGGTGGCACCCAAAGGCACAGAGAGAAGATGACACAATTAATAATTCTTGCTCCCTAAGTCCTCGTACTGCTAATCCAACTTTAAACTCCTAACAGCATGTTTTGGAGAGCCTTCTCCTTTACATTTTGACAGCTTTCTCCTATTGCCAAGAGAAAGATCATGTAGGTTTACTGGGGAGCTGCCAAATGACAGCTTGAGTTCACACCTGAGAAGCAAATGAATGAAGAGAGAAGGAAAGCCTCAGCCTGCCTCCAGCCTGGCACAAACATAAAGAGTCCTGGGAGCATGGGCATGAAGAACCCCTGGAGCTGCAGCAGCAGCAGCAGCAGATGTGAATGAGCAGAATCCAAGCTGAAGCTACAGGAGGAGGGAGCATGGGGCCTGTTACTAAAGTGCGAAAGCATTATCCATCAGCTGCACACCCTGGGGGAGTTGGGGGCCTGGCCATGGATGATTACTGGAGGTGTGGGATAAAGCTTGGAGCTCCACACTGTACAGCAGCCCTTTGTGAGTTGATTTGGCTGGCTTTCCTTCCTTGAGCCATTGCAGAAAACACCGCTCTCTCAAGAGGTGCATTAACAATCAGCAGGGGAGCTGACAACCATAATTCATTCTTTAACTTCCCCAAACCCAGTATTTTTGGATGTATAACTCATGGTTCGTAAACTCTGTGGGTAGAGGGCACCAAGAATGAGTCTGCATGACACTTCTTTGGTCCCTGTGGGTTTAGGGCAGAATGCCAGAGTGTTGTGGAGAACTGCAGGCAGCCTCACTCTACGAGTGTTCAGTGACCCCATGGGTGTTCAGTGACAGTGTAGGTGCTCACGTGCAGTCACCTCTCTTCTCCCCACACGCATCATGGTGAGGTGTCTCTGGCAGGGTATTCTGTGGTTCTTAAGCCTTTTTGTGAGAGTAAGACTATTACAGCTACAGTAAAATACAAATTGCACTTGGCTCTCTAACTGCCTGTAGAAACGTCAAGTAGTTGAAGTTGTGAATTTCAGACCACATTTTAAAATGGGAGAAAAATGCTTTGCATATGAGGATTTTTTTCACCAGTATGATGAACACTGTGCCTGACTCATCCTTCATATGTGAGAACTAAGCAAGCTAAGAAGAAATGACCCTCAGGGCAGGGATTTCTATCTCATTTTTCTTTTAATGGAAGAAATTTCCAAGGACTGGCCCCAAAGACTACTAGTTTGTTGTCTGACCCCACCAGGTGTTTGCAATCTGCAATTCTAGAAGTCAGGCATATCTAGCTGGATGCCTTTGCAACAGCTTTCAAAGCAAGAGAACAACTGTTCCTGTAGGACCAGACTGATGCCCAGGTCCTGCAGTGCTGGATATTCTCTGGCCAACTACCAAAGTGTCTGTAATGTGAAGGCATCAGGCTCTTTTATCAGTGCCCTGGGCTGCACTAGCAGAGGCAGCAGGAGCTTTGTGGAGCCTCATGGGGAAGTGAGGTGAGTAATCACAGCTGCAATTCATTTCGGAGACAAATGAGCTCCCCTGCAGAAAGCTGGGACACTTCTGCTGAGAGAGCTGGTTGGTTGGGTTTTTTTTTTTTGTGGGAGAAAGGTTACTTCTAGGTTCAGGTGGAGGAATTGAGTGGGAAAGCCTTGCACATTCCTCGAAGGGTGGGCATTTTCATCACAATCGTAGAGTGACTTCCCTGGGACATAAAGGAAGTCAGTGTTAAAGCCAGGAACTGACCGAACACCTCCTAACTGATGGCTTCAGTGCAGTGCTTCAGCCACGAGGCTGTCCTTCCTCTGTTTCTGCTGACCCTTCATTATGTGCTATTTTGGCAAGGCTGGGAAGCTGGGAGTTCGCCCTTCCTCACCCCCCCTGTACAACAGCAGCTTTTCAGAGAGGATCCACACAGAGGAAACCTTTTGTTCTTCCTCCGGCGATGAGAAGAGCCGATCAGCGGCCGCACAGGAGCAGGAGGGTCTGGCGCTCACACGGCACTCAGAGCCCCCACGGGTATCGGCAGAGGTAGCCGTAGCCCTGTGCTCTGGAGGGCGCGCTGCCAGCAACCCGCCAGTGAGTGAATTAAGGCAAAGCGCTTTAAAAGGAAGCCAAGACTTGCTGAAAGGAGCTCACGTGTAGTTATTTATTGTTTCCCGGGACACCGGTACCGGGGGGCCGCCCGCGGGCCCCGGCGCCCCTCCCCCGCTCCCGCCGGAAACGCCCCCCGCGCGCCGCCGGCACGGAAGTGGGCGCCCGGGGGGGGCCGCGAGGGGCGGCGCATGCGCAGGAGGCGGTGCGCGGCCGCGCCCCGCCCCCGCCGCGGTGGGGGTCTGGCGCGCGCTCCGTGCGCGCGGCGCGAGGCCGGGCCCGGGCGGCGGGGGCAGAGCCCGGGGGGGGCGGGGGGAGCGCGCGGAGCGGGCGGGGGGTGAGGGACGGACAGACGGACGGA
>QWTY01001113.1:0-12221 GCA_008033365.1 Pseudorectes ferrugineus
TGTATTCTCTGATTAGTATTTTAGTCATCACTTCCAGAACCTTGCATCTAACAGCAATGCTGAATACCAGCAAAACTCAGTTAAGCTTCACCTAGCTATTTATGGTAGGGTTAACTTTACTACTGCTATCAATTACAACCAGGAACAGTACTTTACTAACCTGAAATAAACTCCAAAACAAGTTATTTCACAGTGCCATAGGATAATTCCATAGAGTGAGAGAATATGATTGATTTTTATGTTTTGCACAAGCAAATAAACCATCCTGCAAACAACAACCTGACAGAAATCTCGTACAAGTATTCTGGCACTGTAACATCAACTGCACAGGGTTAATTTCATGATGAGGACTTCAGCACCTTCAAATCTCCAGCAATACCCTAAGCCAAAGCAAGCAATTTTACCTGAACTCATGGAAGTGGGTTTTTTCCCAGTTAGTTCCTTAAAATTCCTCATGCTAATCCCATACGATTTATAGAAAACATCGTGTAATAAAAACATGCAGCCTTTCAAGTCCAGGAAAGGAGCATTCTTTAAAGAAAAATCACACTGATTAAAGAGTAATGTTTTATTAAATATATAGCTATAATACTATGCTACTAAAAAAGTGGACCTTACATTACACGTCTTGAAAGGAGAGAAATTATAGAGAAGATGGCACAATGTGTGTTAGTAAAGCAGTGTGTCATACTACCAAGCAAGACATGCTGGGAGTACTCAAGAGACTCTGTGACCAAAGGGAATCCATGAGAATGTAACTTACAGGCAGATTTCTTGCTGAGTCCAAATACAGTATAAGCAATGCAGATGAAAGCCCATCATTAGCTTGGTCTTTATCAGCTCTAATGCTTGTTAGCACCTAAACCAAAAACACACTGTAAGCCTTTCTGGAAATCAAGTATTACTATTTCTGTCCCATTTCTGAAAAAAAAAAAAAAACCAACAAGCCCATCTCCCAAAACATTCACAAAAATCACAGCATGAAGCATTTAGAGTAAGTTTTCAAGACTCACAGAGACATTTCAAAACCATTGGCATGGAAATTTGCACCCCATTTCCTACTTATTTTTTTTTAGACTGGACAGATTGTAATATCATAACCAGCTTTATATCCCAGACTAATGAAATGTTAACAGATATTCTCAAACAGTAACATTAAGAACTACAAAAGCATTTTAAAATCTCATTTAAATCATTGACACTTATGACTGGTTTGAGATTTCTAAAGACAGACAACTTGGAATAAAGTTACAGGTTTCTTCAAATTCACAGCAGCTAGAGAACTGGTTACATACCTAACAAATAAACAAAAAAATCACAACAAAATCACCCCACGACAGTTAAAATTAGAATGAAAGTAATGTGTTCCTTTAATACCTTGTCTAGATTGTCAGCAGTTGGCATCAATGTGAGCCATTCCAGTTTTAAATGCAACTTTCCTTTGGACACTTCATCCAAAGTAAACCACTGAAAATTAAGTGAAGTAATGTGAAATAATCTGGCAAACAAATATATGATTGCAATTGGTTCTTCAGGATATTTAGGAAACACTAAAGTCTACAAGGAATCTCTCAGAGCTGAAGTCCACATAACCTGAAAAGATCTGATCCATTAAAATGTCATATTTCACATAAAATATTACAACACAATGACACAAACAGCCAGACAAACATTTATGTTGTATAATAAAAGCATCTTTAAAATTCCAAGAAAATTCTTCAAGTTCTGTAAAGATGTTCTGGGAATACAAACCCTGCACAATGTTCCTATAAAATCTCTCTTAGATATAGGATGAAAATTAGTGTGCTACATCTATTAACAGTTAAACCCAGCAATTAACTATTCTCTTGAAAAAAAACCTCTCACCAAATATGTAAGTTACTATTTTTTGCATTTGCATAGGAGTAACCTTAAAACCCCAAGACAGACAAAGAATGTCTTATTTTTCAGATTTCATCAGTTCAGATATCCCTTAAACCCCTGTACTGATCATCAGGGGATCTATTTCTACAGCATTAAGGTTATTCTTGCACATACAGAACTATGCCCAGGAAAAAATAATGCAAGAACAACTACATATACAACACATGGGCCTTTGTAAACCAAAACTTACTGAACTTGCTTACCTCATCTAGAAGACGCTCCTTTTCAACTTCAATTAAATCAATCATCAAACTAGAAAAATGGAGAGAAAGAAGTAGTATTTTAGCCAAGAAACAAGAGATCTAGCACAGAACTCAAACACCACCCCGTGCTTGCTGAGTATCCAGGCTTCCACTGAGATCAAAGGAGCAGAACACTATTCTTTTAGCCCCTAAGAAAAGAAGAAGTAGGGAATGAAATGGCTGAACAAAGATAAGTGCAGGAGAACAGAAAATATGCCTACACTAGAGCTCATTTTGTAGCCACGAGGGCAACTGGCACAGCATGACTCACATATATGTGACCCAACTCTCAAAACAGAGACCACATCCAAACTACCCACTGGAAATAGCACCTGGACATATGCTATGACCAAATTCATGCTTTGGCAGTGTCTGGGAGAGTTCTAGTTCTCACAAGCTAAAAATGTAGCATGGAATGAATCTGCTAAAAATTTAACAGAGCAGACAACTGCATGCCAATGCATGAACATTTGCCTGGCTTTTTATTTTATTAGTACTTATGTGCACATTATGTCACTTCCCCCTACCATCACTTCAGTGTAAGATTAGGGAAGTGCAAAGAAAAAGAAGCCTTTGTACTACCTACTTCTTTATTTTAATGAGAAGAGAAGTAGGTACTGTTGCTCCTGTTAAGAGAGAAGGAGCTGGAAAAGTAAGGGAGTTCTACTCTGAATGGAAAGCAACAATGCGAAGTTCCAAAACTCTGCAAGAAATAAAGGTGACAAATTACTGGAGAAAGAAGCTGACTAAAACCCTGAAATGTTTATAGGTAAAACACCTATGGCCTATGGAGTCAAAGAGTGAGTCAAGTTTGCGAAAGCATTACAGCAAACTTCTTTCTTTAATCAAATAGTTAAGATCAGCTCTTAAGAGAAAAATAAACTTGAGACAGTCATTTAGAAGCTATGAAGATGAAGAAGATACACAGTTATAAAACTATATTAACTTTGCCTGAAGAAAGAATTAAGACTTCGTGCTAGCTTACAAACATTAAAGCAGCTAGGGCACCATTCTGGGTACCCACAATACTTACCTTGTTTTTTAATAAAAGATGTAAACATATAGATGTGTATATAAACACCCAAGCACATTTTCATATAAAGATATTTACATATATGAAGTAGTTAGGGAATTACTATCAAGATAATTGATTTATAAATACAATTAAATAGCAGAACAACTGCGATAAAATAAAAATACGAATTAAAGAAAAATTACAAGATTTCATCTCTTTCCAATACCTAAAAACATATTTTCCATAACATTTACCTTCCCAGGAAGTCATCTTTATCTGGATCTTCATCAAAGAGCTCAATCTCTAGCTCCTGTCCTGGATGTTCATACACTAAGGCCTGGAAGTTCAGTGAGAGGGCATTGTCAGTAAAACTGACCAGATTGGTTACATGGCATAGTAACAGTAAAACACTGTGCAATAGAATACATCAGTAAGCAAATGCTTTAAAAAATTGCAGTGTAATGAGTAGAGCAATTTTAAGAGCTTTTCAGATGAAATTTGTTAATGTTGGCTCTAAAAGCCCAAACTACTTTTTCAGAATCACTGATGCTCAGTCTAGACAAAAAAAAAAAAAAAAAGAAAGTATATAAATCAATAGAGAATTTCTGTTTTGTTACAGAACTTTGGGCTTCTAGAGGGAGACATGAAGAAGCTCCTTGAGGACACCCCCAAAATATCCTTTTTAACAAAAGAATCTTTAGAAGACAACTCTTTACACAACATACAACAAGGTCTTTTTATTGCTTATACCTCATAAACTTCATTCCATTTTGGATTGAGATTTTCTTTGATGACCTTGCTTTGGAAAATTTGGTTGCCCACACGGATGATTCCATAAGGATCTGACTTTCCTTTGACAATCCCTTTTAAGTAAGTATCTTTCCCCTCCAGGTCCTGAGCTTCAATAAAGTGTATCCTTAGAACACCCTGAAAAAGGAAAAGATGAGTTTGTGTAGTAATCTGAAAGCTTCCACATCATCACAATTTACACAATGAATGTTTTATAATTTCCATTTCCTTAACATGAAACTTATTTTGGACATACTGTAAGTAGAAGATATCAGTGATGATCCACACACATAACAGACCTAGCACTCTAGAGATCCCTGAAAGGAAAACTATCAACCATCAGAAACATGCCAGTTATATCAAGAAATACCAGGTTTCTGGGAGTAGCAAAAAATAGCAACAACTGTTTAGTGAAGCAAACTAATAGTAATTTTCCATGATAATATAAAACATATGGTACTTAATTTTTAATCTATACAGTTGAACTATATTGTAGCAAGTACTATGTTCAGGATTCCTGCATAACAGAATAAATAAATACATCTTTCTTGGTGTTCTTTTGAAACATTGACTTCACAGAAATTGTTTATTAATTAAATCAATTATTATCAGTGACTGGATTCATGGTAATTTGCACCACTGCAGTAACTATTTAGAAATTCACACAGATTGTCTTGAACAGTTACTACAGAAAAAACAATGCCCAATTATTAGTATTAACAGAAACATGCTTACCTTTGGTATCGGAAACCGCAACTGAGCAATCTGCACTTCACTGACAAGGGGGACTGTAATTCTATTTGGAAGGACCAAGTAGTTGGATATTATATCCAGTATTATTGTATCTGATAAGCCACTGTTGGAGAAAAGAATCCTCAGTTACTTCAAAAAAAAAAAAAAAAAAAAATACTCCTTTTGCTGCTTAACAACTTAAATGGAGAAAATATTTGCCTTTCTGGGGGAGTAGAAGACACATCTGGTTTGTAAACTTAAAATAAAGGATTCTTGCCCAAACGGCCACCAGGTGGAAGCAGCTGACACCGAATAGCAGAAACCGCAGGGATGAATGTAAAGTTCCCATTTCCCTGCCACAGCCAAATTTCCCCCTCACCCTTCCCTTTTAAAACCAGCCCGGGTAAAAGGCTATTGCGCAAGTTCTCTTGCCTGCATTGCATATAACCAAGCAGATGGCAACTGTTTATTTACTTTTATATTTCAATAATGATTTAACTCTCCTTGGAAGTTTGGCTACCCATTCCCGTATTGTTATGAAACCAGCTGTCCTCTTGAGCTGGGAGGACCATCATTTAAACCACAGACAAAGAGAACACAAGCTCATGGCTGAGTAAAATGTAGCCTAGGGAAGCAAAACAGGTTTTGTTCAGTGAAAAGGGAGTGGCAGTGCAACCACACTGGTAATGAATCACATAAAACTGAACCCCACACCCCTCCACAAACACAGAAACGAGAACAATTTCCTAAGCTACGAGTTCACCCAGCTCAGGTCAGAACTAACAGATCAGTTCATTGTCAGACCAACAGCACTGGTTACACACATTGCCTACACGGGCAAAGGGCAGAACACGGAACACAAGCATCCAGGAAGGTCTCAGGAGTATGTACAAAGGTTCAGAGAGGTAATTACAAAAATACTCTGAACTGCAGAGATGCATTCTCGCTAAAGCTGGTGCAGCTGTGATTTCTCCTCCTAAATACACTCCATGATTCCCTTTTTACAGTCTTTGGGAAATCAAGATGCAGATAATAATTTTCTGGATGAAGCACTTGTACGTAAGCACCTTGTGAAGTTTTTCTAAGACTGACTCTGAAGCTGGGAGTAGCTCTAACTCAGGAGCTAGCATATAAAAACACAAAAGCTGCAGGGAAATGTGATACATGTTACAGTTTCATTTGGAAAGAAAATGTTGTGGTGAGCAATTAACATTATGCTAGAGATGGGCAACAGAATGAACCCATTAAATACAATCTAGACCATTAGAAACGCACACTGATTTTCATGCCAGAGATTTGCAACTTGTACAGCCTGCACCCCCTTGGCTGCCCACTTCCACTGTACACCCAGGTAACTACAATACACGATGGAACACGGCTGGCTTTTTAATGGTACTCAGAACAACAGGAACACAAGGAGCTCAAGGCTGCATCAAAATCAATGGACAGGTCTGTGCAGGCCTCTGGTTAGAAAGAAGAAACAGTGGATAACGTTAAGATACTGCTCAAAGGAAAAAAGTTTCCTCTCCACTTCTGTGAGCTAATTCACATCTGCCCTAAAGATTCCCTTCATTCCCCTTCCCTGCATGTAGAGCTTATCCAATCACATTTACAGAGATTTTCACTCTACGTGAACCCTAGAAATTCACAGTTTCAGTAATTCTAAAGACAAAGATAATCACGTTATCTAAAGAGAAACTTCATTTAGCCATCATTCTAACATCTTGCTTTTCAAACTTTTAAGTTTCATTTTGCCAAACATCTAGTTTTCAATTTATGTATGCTAAACTCTCTGAAATGAGCCAAGAAAATAGAATTCATTATTTTTTAAGAGTTGACAAAAATTTGAAGAGAAACATCTCAACCTGTCTTAACATTAAAAGGAAAAAAAAAACCAAATCCAAGCTGAGGTGATGGTAACTACACAAACAAAAATCACACTTTTCAAAATACAAGTCTAAGGACAAAACTCTACTATAGAGATCAGGTAAGCTTTTTTGTTTCTGCTTTTGTTAGTGTCCTTACTTGGCAAGAAGAGAAAGCTCTGCCTTTATGCTCAGTCCCTTAAGAACAGATGGAGAAAACCAACTGACCTAGGTCGCAGAAAGCAAAGGAGCAGTGCAAGGAAAGCAGTGGTACCACAGCTGCCTTGAAAGAAAGGCTGCTGGGGTCTCCTCTAGTATTTCCTTAAGATCACAGACTTTATGAATAAGCCACAGGCATAAATAAACCTACTCCAGACTAGCATAAGGTTCAGAGACTGACTAATGTTCAAACAGAGCTACAGCAAATCTCCTTAAATAAGAGAAAGAAACAGGCAGTAGCACAACACAGCCCAAGCACCGGGAGGACTCACAATCCTTTATGCCAGAACCAAACCCCTACTCTGATTCCAAAGGTCAGTCTCTTAATTTTATCCCAATATCAACACTTGAATTTCACTTTCACCTGAGAAAGATGAGCCAGCATTAATGAAGTTTCACCAAGTTTTACACAGAGAAACTGGACTCCTAGAGGGTGGCAGATACCTTAACTTTAAATAGAGGGAGCTGAAAAAGAACACTGAAGATTGTATGTAACTAACTAATGAATTAAATGAATTCTAAAACAACTTGATGCTTTCAAGCTGTTTAAATCTCATCTAGTGTTAGCCAGCTGGGGTGCTCTCAGATGCAAAGTATTCTTCATGAATACAGGCAAAAATGACAATCTTTTGCATTTTTTGTTATTTAAAGTGGTCTGACCTATGGAAAACAGAGACAAAACACTGCAAGCAACAAGAGACAGATGCATCAATATAAACCCTTACGCTGATGCATCATTAAAAACCAGCTTCCTAAGATCATAAAACTTCAGTCAATAGTTCTATGTATAATTATTTTTTCAGTTCATAAAAATGAAAGAAGTGTGCAATGTTTCATATAGTTTATTAGATATAGTTTATTAGACTGTCTTCAAAAGCTCAATTTCATTGCAGAAAAATAATTGTTAGTTGCCTACTCTTTTGTATTGCTCTCTACTTAACTCTACTTAATTTTTATCAATTTTTATCAGCTGTGTATTTTTCCTGCACTGTCTTTATTCCTACTGCAGAGACAGCACATCTCTGACTGCACAGAGTGTTTTCACTGTATCTCAAGCAACCCCAACATCTTCCCATCATCCACATCCCCTCCTGACAGCACTTGAGTATTCTCACAGCCTGGCTCCTCCTCACACAGAGATTTTAATTCCACTTCTCCACAAGCTATAGTAATGATGGAATATGAATTACTTGTGTGTCCTTCTCCTGGTGGAGTCATATAGGAAGAGCAATGAAAGTTGCTAACAGCCGACAGCGAAGCATCCAGCAGCTAATGCAGAAATTCAATTAGTAGAATTGCAAACAGAGTACAAATAAGCAGTTTAGTGTGCAGCCAACAGCAGTAGGACTAAAAAGGTGCCTGTGGTGGTAATCTCTTGTTCACCATTGTTTATAACAACTACAATATGTCAAGTTCCCATACCAAAATATACAACTTATCTATACAGATAAGAAAAACAAATACAGCACTAAAGAAACCTCTTGGCAAGGCAGAGCATGAGTCACCTCAGTTACGGTTACTATAGAAACTATACCACGTCTAGATGGCACCAGTTTGTGCATGTGTGGCCAAGTTTGGTTGCTCTGGAAACCATAAACTTGAGATATTTAGCGAGACTTTGTTTACATCTGAGGTTTTGTGTTTGCAGTCAGGCAAAAATGTAGCAGGATGTGAATCTCAGGAGCCTAGTAAACTTAAGTACTAAACGTAAATTTAGTCATATCAAAAGAGCGAATTATTACTCAGGAGCTCTATTTTGGAAGCCATTTTCTCTCACTCATCAAGAAAACCTCTTTCCTCAGAGACGGTCTTAAGCAGGCTTGAAACATGAGCAATTCTTGCAGCCATTAACCTACTTAATGCAAGTTCTAATTTCAAACTGTTCAGCTGGGATTCCACGCAATAGCTTCACGTATCTAAGGAAAGCAAAACCCACTTCAGTCGTGCAATTGATTACTAAGGGATTAATTTAATACCTGAATTCAAACTCCTGTTTTGAAACAACAGAAAATAATTCTGGAGTCAGTCAACTCTTGAGACTATGGGATCTAATAAAAGGGGTGGTCACGAAATCCAAGTGTGTATCAGATCCGCCACTATCTCCTTTGCCATTGTCTCCACATTAAAAAAGCCCCTGGGTAACTATTAAAACCTGATAATTATGAATATATTCATGCATTTAACTTTATCAGGATTGCAATGATTGAAAGCAGCTTGATTTGCACCTCTATTGATGCTTTTTAATTTGGGATTTTATCATGTGGTATTAGGAAAAGCTCTGAATAAGCTAAGCATTTTTATAGCTATATACAGTCAATATTTTTGCTACTCCATTTGATCTTCACATAATAAACTGCAAGCTTTAAAATAAGCACTTGAAGATACTAGAAATTTTCTTTAATTTGAATAGTCTTAAGGTATTTCTAACTGCCCTTACTCAAGCAAATAGATGGACTGGCATACACAGCCAAGAGCCAAGATATCATGAACCCACTGGCGTGAAAGAAAGGCTTTGTGTCTTTCTGCTGTCCTAGGAGATGGCAGATAGGAAATTCCCAAGATTCTGGAAATCTGAAATGGCTGAGAACACTAAAAGAAGTGTATTTAAAATGATATTTTCAAAGTATTTTTAACAAGACCTACTAGATATACTTCTGGCGTACTTCGACTTGTAATGAAATCACTACCTTCTGCAAATTGAGCAATTTCATATAATTCTACATTAAAAGAGAACTGCCCAGAGTCATCTAACCTAAAAATGATTCAATTGATGGTCTTCAGATTTTCTGGGCTTTACTGGGGTGCAAATATATCAAACACTGCTTTAGGTATACTCACTTCAGTCCTGGAACATCCAGAAGATTGGTCAGTCCAGTCCAGTTAATTTCCAAAAGCTGTGAATTACAGAGAAAAGAGGGAGAGGGGAAAAAAAAGGAAGGACAAAAAAAGAAAAGCAACTCAGAATTTATAACACTGAAGAAATAAACCCAGATTCTGATCAGTGGAGAGTTAACCAGTTTCCACAGATTTCTTAAACAAACAAACAAAACAACCCTCTTCCATTCTTAATTTTTAGACACATTTTTTAAAAGTTATAAAAAGTTTCACCATTCTCTTATCCACTCTTGCACCATGCATATAAATACACACCACCCAACATACACACGTACACAGGATCTACTCCATACAATCAATACACAATAATGAAATGTGGCCCTATTTTCTGCAGAAATATTTTTAGAGTCACCATAGACCTGTTATAGATGAACAGTCATTAACATGAATTTGCTAATTATAATAAACTAACAAAGAATCTCACATGAGACCAGGAGAGAATAAGAGATCTAGAAGACATAACCAACAGAAAGAATGAAGAATTGAGATTAAGAAGGTGGAAGGAAGATGTGATAACAGCTTGCAAACATAAGGGGAGGCTATTTTCAAGGCACAAGTTCATTCTACCATTGACAAAGAAGAAAGGTATCAACAGGATTAAGTATCAAAGTGAGAAAAATCCTCAGAAGTAATTAAAAGGGATAACTCATTGCTAGATCACACATACTTTCTTCACTGAGAATCTTACGCTGTAGAATATTATCCTGTATAAAGGTACCTATTCTGTTTCAGGATTGCTGGCATGAACAACTAATTTAAAACATCCTTTTCGATCCTACAATATTCTAATTCTAGATAACAAAACCAACAGACTTGAGTTCCCTTAGTTCTCTCTCCACTGAATGATTTCTATTAACTTCACAGAAGTTAACAGAATATTTAAGCAACAAACAAATCCAAACCCACCCAGTTACCACCATGTTTCCAAATCCAACTCACCCAATCTAAGCATAACTGCATGAGAAAAGGATATTGATATTCCTCAGTTAAGAAACTAATTGTGGTGGTTCAGCTAAGTGCTAAAACAAAACAACAAATCTCTACAAGAACAAATGTTGTGTATTTCCACAAACAGACAAGAATCATCACCCTGCCTTCACTTTCTGTTTTAAAAATAGCACATACCATTCTTCTACGAAGGATCTATTAATAGTTTAATTAGAGATTTCCTTTGTGAATACTTCCAGTAAAGATAGCACATAATGCATTTACTCATATAAGGAGCACTGTTCCTTAATATACTTTTGTAATAGTGGCAAAATATTTCAACAATGCTACCTATGAACAATATTACCAAGCCTATCTGTAACAAACAATTAAGCAGGAAAAAAAAAGAAAATCATTATCCTTTCAATGAAAAAAGTAAGATGTAAAAACCAGATATTCCAGAACAAAAGGCAAGACATATCATGGCACATACTGCAAAAATCTACACAAGCCAGCTCCATGCCCTTGCCACAAACAGGGCTAAGGCTATCCTGGGCTTCATGAAGATGATTAAGGGACTGGAGCATGATGTCATGAGAGATGCCCAGTACCTTCATTATTTTTGTGGCCCTTCACTGGACTTGTTCCAGCATTTCCCTGTCTCTGTTGTACTGGGGAGCCCCACACTGCACTCCAGATATGCCTCACTAGTGCTGTGGAGAAAGGAAAAATCTTCCTCAACCAGCTGACAATGCTTCCCCTAATGCAGCCCAGGATGCTGTTGGCCTTCTTTGCCATAACTGCACATTTCTGACTCCTGTTCCCCTTTCTGCCCAATTGAACAGCCAGTATCTTTTCCAGCAAAGCTGCTTTCCAGCCAGTCAGCCCCCAGCCTGTCCTAGGGGACAAGGTCATTCATTTCTAGGCGCAAGACATTACATTTCCATTTGTTGAACTTCATGAGATTCCTGTTGGCACATTTCTCCAGCTTGTCAAGGTTCCTCTAAATAAGAGTACAACTAACAGGTGTATCAAGCACTCCTTCCAGTTTTAAGCAAGCAAACTTGCTGAGAGCACACTCTGTCCCACCATCCAGGACAGCCATGAATTTGTGCTGGCTCCAGTATTTGCTCCTGGGTAAACCACTACTGACTGCTCTCCAGCTAAACTTCATGTTGCTGACCACAACTCAGTGACCCTGAAGGATTTAGCCACTTATAAACCAAGCTCACTGTCCATTTATCCACTCTGTACTCAGCAGTTTACCTATGAGGATGTTGCAGAAGACAGTGTCAAAAGCTTTACTGAAGTCAAGATAAGCTGTATCCATAGTTCTTCCCTCATCCACCAAGCCAGCCTTCTGATCATAGAGGGTTATTGGCTTGGTTAACCATGAGTTCCTGTTCATGACTCCCTCTTGGCTACTCCCAATCACTTTCTTGTCTCTTCTCCCTTACCAGCAGGACCAAGATCACCACTTGAGCCCCTGTGCCCTTGAATCACCCCCACAGCCATGCAGTCATGTTTCATGCTTTCCAGATCTCCTCTGGAAGAGGTGTTGATCCCCACATGGAGGAGCAGCAGTGGGTAATAGTCTGAGGGCCAGACAAGCTT